>JAOZJS010000094.1:0-100201 GCA_025882695.1 Amerodectes protonotaria
TGTGTGTGTGTGTGTGTGTGTGTGTGTGTGTGTGTGTGTGTGTGTGTGTGTGTGTGTGTGTGTGTGTGTGTGTGTGTGTGTGTGTGTGTGTGTGTGTGTGTGTGTGTGTGTCGTTGAAGGATCTTCCAAAAGGATACCCAAAAGAGATGCCGCCGTTGAACTCATTAAAAATGATGTGTGTTGGATGTGTGGTGCAGAATATGAAAATCCAACAAGAACTAGCCAAAAATAAAAGCAAGCCAGCCAACCAGCCAAAGATGCGTGTTTTGTAGCAAAAAAAAATGGCGAAAAACAAGAAGAAGAAAAAAACAAGCAAAAAAAAATTGCTACAAATTCATTCGGCAAAATTCATAGAAGCCAATATGCTTGTCTTACAAAGTTACAAACATTGAAGCAATGATTTCGTTGTATTTATGGCAAAAAAATATGTAAATTAGTTTACGCTCACAATTTTGGCTTGTTCGCTTGTTGCTTGTTAATCACACATTCGCCCGCGCTCTCTCGTTTGGCCAATGGTGTGTGGACTCTGGGTCCACACCATGGACAAATGCTGCTGCGGCTGGTGTTGATGGACGATGCTTCCGATTTTTCCCTTGATGGTTGATGGCCACCAAGCAAGCAAACATCTCAAACATTTTGCGAAGAAGATTTCTCGCATTTTAACCAAACGGATTTGATTCGCCCAATCAAAATGCCTGGGCCTGTGTTTGATGATATAATTAACCAGACTAATTGAGGAGCGAATCGAAGCGCAAATGTGATGGCCATGATGATGGTTCACACACACATCAACCAGCCAAGAATATCTCCTCGATGAACTTTGGGCTGCCGGCTCTCTGTGTGTTCGGGCTTGTTCTACAGAATGATCTACAACAAACGATGGATGGATGGCTGTTGATGTTGATGATCTTCATCATCATTAATCCGAGCATCGTTATCGTTTCATTCGCCCAAGAATTATGGATGTTATAATAATAATAATAATAAAACAAATGTTTTGTTTTGTTTTTTTAAAAAAATGGTGTGATAATGATGATGATGATGGTGATGATGTTATTATTATTATAAAGCAATTAACACGAACAAGAAGATGAAGAAGAAATAATAGAATCATCATTATCCTCATCATCATAATAATAATAATAATAATAACAATAACACACACACACATCTAACCCTTTGATGTCTATTATAATCATAATTCATCCTAAATCCATATCCACATCCACATCCATGATGGAATTTCGCTGCTGGCCAAGCCATCATCATCATCGTTGATCTGGCCACCACCAAAGTCATGTGATTTTGGGATTCGGATTTTCGCTGTTGTTGTTGTTGTATCAATCTGTTGTTCGATGCTGCCGATGCTGTGAAATTCACGCCTGGAACTGTTTGAGCCTATTTTTTTCGGATCTGGACTGGAGCATCTGGCGTGAGAGAAGGAGTCCTTCAAATCATCGAACGATGATGATGATGATAATTGTCCATATTAATTACAATGATCATCAGAAAAACAATAATCATACGTGTAGAATGTGTTTGGGAATAATCATTTCTGGAGGGAGGGGGGCATGAAGAAGAACAATGAGAGCCACCAGAAGGAATATCCATAATTAATATCCTGAAATATCATTGTCATTAAAAATGGGGGGAGGATACTTGTTGTTGTATGTGGATCCTGTGTGTCACGCGCGCGCGGGCTAACGAATAGGACAATTCATGTCCTGCAACATCGTTTTTGATTCTCTTGTTGAAAATTCGAGAATCTTTTTTTGCCACACACACACACACGAAAAAAAAGTACGAACAAATTAACGAACAACAAGGTAACGACGAGAGAGAGAGAGAGAGAGAGAGAGAGAGAGAGAGAGAGACAAAAAAACTACCATTATTATCGTCGTTGAAAACCTGGTTAAATGATAATGGAGAATATCCTCCTCCTGTTTCACTCTCTCTCGCATTCTTTCTAATTTTTTGTTTGTTTGTTTGGAATAATAATTAACGAGAAGCAGAAAGCAGAAGAAGAGGAAACAGCAACAACAACAACAAGAAGCCGAGCCTATCCTATCCTCATCATTAAACGGTAGGTTATATAATTAAATTTTTATGTAAATCAACTTTTCTCTCTCTACGGCTATTGCTCGGGTGCTTTTTCGGCCAAGTCAATTACTTCCCAGGGTTAATAACAACAATCGTCATAATGGCAATCATCATCATCATCATAAAATGTCGCATTGCGAGAGAGAGAGAGAGAGAGAATAGGATTGTCGACAACAACAACAACCACACGGTCACCTCCCAGATAGTAGTGGCAATGATAATAATAATAATTATTTGGTGGGGTACCTACCTGGTGAACAACATGCCAGATAAACAAAGAAAAAAAAATTGCTACAAAAAATTAGTGTAGCAATTTTTTTTCAAAAAAAAAGAAATTAAAACAAACGATTGCTTGGTTTAATTATTGATTTTGTCTGCGCATGCGCGTGCACATGCGTACGGACATGCGTGCACATGCTCATTCTTGCGGTCATTGTGGTCAATTGTTTCTTTTTTGTTTTTTTTTGTAATTTTGGCGGGACAATTCAAACAAATAAAAAATTCAGGAAAAATATGAATTTTGATTTATGAATTTTCATTGGAACAAAACTGAACTAGCCTCAATCCGTTGTTGTGAGCCTCATGAATATGATATATTCATGAAATTCATACACGCATCCATCCATTCTGCCATTGTTATAATAATAATAATAATAATAATTAGAATAACATCTCTCTCCTCCTCCTCGTTCCACATCTGCAAATGTCCCCTTTGGCGTTTGTTCACTTTTTGTTTTCGCTCTCTTTCTCTCTCTCTCTCCTCGGTGGTACGATGGTCTTTTGGGACCGATTTTCAATTTGTGCATTTGCATTCAATTCATTTGCATTCAATTCATTCATTGAAAGTGGAAAAAACAATGAAAACCCAAAGTGTTCTCCTTGTCCTCCCGGTTCTTTGGCCGGAGCTTGCCCGAGCTCGAGCACTCGCCAGCGCGCGCGCCCAATTCAATCCAATCCAATGAATATTCTAAATATTCTGAAGCTCATGGATATTCATGGACACACAACAACAACCACCATCCACATTCGACACAAACCAACCACGACCAGCCAACCAACAAAGACAACCGAGAACAACAAGCAGCAGCAGCAGCTTGTTCACATTGAACCGAAACCGCCACATTTGTCCGCCAAGGATTCGCTTGCTTGTTCGCTTGCTCGTATGTTTTTCAATCATAAATATGGCCGCCTTTTTCTCTGTCTCGCGCTGCTATTGGTTGAATGTGGTGGTGGCTTGGTGGCATCATGGTGGTGCAAGGGGATCCAATCAAATTTGCACCTTTTTTTCTTCGGTCCACCAGGATGGTGAAAATCCATCAGTTTTATGCATACATATACACTTGAATTATATGCGGTGTGTGTGTATGCGGCGGGCGAGCGAGAATATGATTCGTGATCACGCATAGATCTAGAGTTGATGCATGTGTGTGTGTGCCGACCAACCAACCAACCAACCAAAAAAAAAGAATAACACACACACACCATAATCTGTCACTTTTGGGAAATCACGCATCAAATTAGAATCCTCAGAATGAATGTTCAACTCTCACGATGCTGGATTCTGTTTGTGTGTGTTTGTGTGAATCGTTGATGCTCATTTTTTTTTCGTTTGATGTTGCTCCAATCATGTTCGATCAGTGGTGCGCCTAACGATCTAAATAACGTTATTTGCACACCAGAACATTGCTCCACCTTTTCTGGTTGTACACGCCCACAACCACACCTCCACACACACACCAGCACATATTCAGATGTATCTGAGATATGTGTTTCTCATCGTTGATCGTTTGATTTGATTTGCTTTCGCCGAAAGAAGGCGGGGTCGGAGACTGCTGTCGTGGCTTAACAAGGGAAAATGAGCTTGAAAGGGGCGGTAGGGAAAGCGAGAGAGAGTGAGAGACAGTCGCATAACGGTTTTTTTTCTTTCTTTCGTTCGCGCGCTCCTCTCGGCTCTTGGTGGGTTAATAATAAATATAATAAATAAATAAATTAGCTTGATGCCATCAGCAGCTCAGCTCGCGTTGATCCTCGTTGATTTTGGTGGGTTTTATCACGGGTGTCAATTAACGTTTTAGGGTCCAATGGAGCCGCTTTTGGTTGGTTGGTTGAATGGTTGGCTGGTTGGCTGGTTGGCTGGTTGGTTGTAGTGTTGTCGAGTTGTCGAGTTTTCTTGAGCAAACATTCGGGATTTTTTTTCGTCGGACAATCATCCTCATCATCATCCACCACAACAGCAGCAGCAGCTAGAACATCCAAAGGCATTGATTGCTTGCTGGAACTTGCTTGATCAAACAAAAAAACCATGATCAGACACACAGGAACCCGAATCAAAGAGAGCAGCAGCTTCCCAGAGCTTGAGAGCGAGCGAGAGAGCGAGAGAAACTGGAAAACAAAATATAGCAGTCAATTGTGTTTGTTCCGTTTTGAATCCGTGGCTCTAATGGCCATCGTTGTTGGTTCGTTCCAGGGTAATTCCAGGCATTCAGGATGATGATGATGATGACAAGGTTATTTGACATCTTCACTAATAATGGCTTTTCCATCACTTTCCATCACTTGGTCAAACAACAACATCGACAACAACAACAAGAACAACAATAAGAAGACGATGAACAAGAGCCTAGAATTTCACTATTTATTTATTCATTCACATTGGGGTTCCATTATCAATTATGTAATTTTTTTATATAATAGTTATCAGTATTATTATTATTATTATTATTGTTATTATTATGTAATCGTTGTGACGTTATGTAAACGATTTTTTTTCACGGGACCGTACGGGACCGTTTTGGTCCATCGTTTATGCGCTCTCCATTCTAAGCTTTCAGTGTGCATGTGTGTCCGGTTTCCGCTAGCGCTTCTCGCAATCATCATCATCATTTGACTATCCGTTTGAATTGGTCCAAAAGATTGGAATCTAAAGAAAAAATGAAATGAAACGAAGAAGTGAGAAAATGTGAGTGAAAACAAGAGGACAATGTACGGAAATTAATTCCAAGCATATTATGATATTGATGTGGGAAACAACAACAACAAAACAAAACGAATGTGCGCGAGAAAATGTTCACAAGATTCAAGACAGTCGTCCAGAGAGCTTGATAATATTCAATCTTAGTTTGGTGGCGTGAAAATTGGCATCAAGATTTCTCCCGCCAGAAGAAGAATTGGTCAGTGCTTTAATTAAATCTGGCGAACACGAAAAACGTTCCAGCTATTGTTTTTTTCGTTTCGTTTGTTTGAATCATTTCATTTATCCACCTCTCTCTTCCACTCTTCCAGAGTTATCATCATCAGCGGCGGCTATCCGAGAAGAAAACGGAAAATTATTTCTGTTCGTTCGTTTCCTCTCGCTCTCTCTCTCCTCATTGCTATTTGGCCATTTTGGCCCTCGTTCATTTTAGCTAGCGCATTAATATCATCATTCTGTGATCTAATCTAGTATCTAGTATCTTTGTTTTTCGGGGCCCGAACAAAATGGACTATTTCCACACACTCGTACACACACACTGTGGATGCAACATATTCCTTATCTTCCGATCTTTCATCAACCATCTAGCTCTCTCGTTCTCTCTCGCTGGATCCAAACACGGGTGCCTTGGATCCATCCAGAGTTCCAGAGTTGGCCAGCCGCCTCTGGAACGCTGAACCAACGTTGATTGCCAACTGAACCAAAAAACGAAGAAGAAAATCCCTTGTCTTCAACAAAAAAATACGGGCGGGCGCGAGCGCACACACACACATGAATTGAATCCCGGGATGCAGGAAATGTGTGTGGTGGTGATTGAATGTGTGATTTCAAGGGATTTTCGAATTTTCCTGGCTAGTAGACCACTTCCAATATTCATTGAATCGAGCATCCAGGAATCCAGCACAAGGCACAAAAATAATAATAATAATCAACCATCAACACCACCAACATCACCAATGATCATCCACCATGATCATGATGATGTGTTGATGGTTGTTTAATAATAATTACCAGACACCAACTCTCAATTTGAATCAATCAAATAACCGTAGAAGTGAACAAGAGAGCGAGAGCGAGAGCACACAGACATATTGGCTGGCTTGTAGCCATACCAAACCATGGTGTTATGTAAGTGAGTGTGTGTGTGTGTGGATATCTTAATTAGCAAGTAAATAGAATTTCTTCCATCAGACTCGACTCGACTCGACGACGGATCTAAATCTATTAATTTTGAGGATTTTTTTTGGGGTGATGAGAGCTATCCATACACAGAGCATCAGCAAGATCCACAAGAGCATCTTCATTAACAGCCATGCAGAGATTATTAATTAGGTTTTTTGGGGCGAAGAAAAAAAATTCACATCGTGGTGATGACAGAAGCACGAAATCCTCCAAGATTGCATGAAGATGAAGATGTTCAAGAAGAACATCGACGCTGATGATGATAAGAAGAACAAGAAGAAGACGATGATGATGGTTTTTTGGGAAAATTTTGCAGTTTTCCGTTCGGATGCGTTTTCGATGTTTCGATGTTACCCGCGAAAAAGCGCGCGCGCTGCGCTCAGGAACCATCACATCACACTTACTGCGTTTTATATACGAATCACGAAGATCGCTTCTTGTTGATTCTTTTATGGCATCGTTGGGCACTGAAGATCGTTTATTGATAACAGATTCTAATGCTTGCATCCATTGCTGCATTTCATCATTGGTTTCGGCTCCAAGACACCAATTACGGCCTAACAAAAATGACCATAAAATACAAGATATTAAAATTTTTTAAAGGACATGGAGCGCCATCTATTGCCGACCAAGTAAAACACGAAATTTGAAATTTTTTTTTCGAAAATTGTCACTTACCCGGTGTGACCAATGTGAATGAATGTCCCGGGTCAAAATCCTTCATTCCCGGCAATATACCAACCTGTACTGAATATCCTTCTTGAGATTCACCAATGAATATCTCTCCTTTTGGATAGGGTTCCAATGGATGTTCCAAATACATTAGTTTACGATTCTCGTCCAATATGAACCATCGTTTCTTATAGGAATCAGTTGCCCGGGGTCCGGTTTTCCAAAGATAGCCTTCTTTGAGAAAATCTCTGGATAAACACAGTACCAGTTCATCCACCGGTACTTCCGGAAAGGCTATCTGCAAATGTCGCAGTTTCGTTGCACGTATGGCCATATACCAATCGATGATGTCCTTTCCTGAATCACTGTAAACGAATATGCTTCGGGTGAAACCATCCTTGTTCCAGGCAATCTGCAATGCGTTCGGATTGTTGATTTTGTTCGTACAAAATGTAACATTAGCTGAAACCACTTTGATAACTGCTTTTGGATTTTTGCTTGTTTCTTTGATAAAATATTTCAGATTTCCTTCCACTCCGGACAGTACGAATTTCCTTGGCAGAAATTTTCCATCCTCTTTGCCTCGTTTATAAAGCATACCTTCCAGGTAATCATCAGCGTAGGAAGTCATGATTGGTTGTGTTATGAATTCTTTACGTTCATATTTGGCCCGAATCCATTGTTCACGGAGAACGCTACAACAACAACAAAAATTAAAAAGAAATCCAAATCCAAATTAATAATCCAAAATTGTATCTTTGATCTCGGATCGGATTCTTACTGTGGATCATGCGGATTCGGTTTACGGTAATATGCCGGAACATAACGTTCATAATAGCTATTGGAACGTAGATTACCATTCTCCTCCATTGTTTGTACATGTGAATTTTCCCAATTGTCCAATTTTAATGATTTGATTCGGCTTATGTGGATTCCCATCTTACGATGGATGCTAAGGTAACACGAGCATCGGGAGCATCATTATTACACTGTGGAGATGAAGAGGTAGAAGCGGTTCAACTTACCTGGCACATTGTGTGCATAGGAATACGCCCAAAGTATATGAAGCCCATTCGGGAGATTCATCGTGACAATCGGCACAACGTTGATTTCCATCAATCTTCAACAATTCAAACAAACGTCTACGATTACTTTCGCTCATTTTGATGATGTTGGATTGGAATTCTGTGGTGGAACACCAGAATCTGTCAATTATTTGCTACAACGTTTCGAAACACAACCAACAATCAATCAAACAAAACCACCAACAATGATCATTGAGCTATGGTAAAGGTGACTAATTTCCGGTGGTTGAATTAACCAAAAAACCAAAACCAAAATCAAAACGTATGATGGTTGTGATGATGATGATGACACAAATTACGAACACAGAAGAAGAGGCAAAGAACTAGACTAAAACAAAACTAAACCAAATCTACAAAGGAAATATAGCTCTTAATGATGATGATTTTGATTGATCGGTGGCGGTTTTAGCCATGCCATGATCTATGCCTGGGTGCAACGAGAGAAAGTGAGAGAGAGAGAGAGAGAGAGAGAGAGAGAGAGAGTGGTACTTTGGATAGCGAGAACTGTGTGTTTTTTAAAATTGGTTATCAACAACGGAACAGCGACAGCGAAAAAATGGCCAATAAGTTCATGGTACGTGTATATGAATGGCTGGATGGATTCGTTTCTCTGAAAAGCGTCCGATAACATGTTGTTTGTCGCCCCCGTTTCGTTTTTTCGAGGTTCTTCAAGCGAAAAAAAACCAGCAATGTTTGACGTCGAAAAAAGTTTGTCGCGCGACTAACAACAGTATAATCATCAAAACATGATCGTTTTTAAATACTTTGTTGATTTTAATATAGGTAATAATTAATTAATTAATTAATCAATCAATTAATCAATTTAATTAAAAACATAAACACAACTTTTGTTTTAGTTTGGATGGCATTCCCGAACAAACAAACGATAATTGCACAAAATTATTCAGCTAACAAATATTAATTAATTAAGAGATTATTGGTTCAAGCATTTATAAATATTGCACAAAACGTTGATTGTTGAAGATTCAGATTTGAAGTAATTTAAATGATATTTGAAAACAAAAATTAACAAAAGACAACTGCCGTGTTTGTGGTTGGTGGTACAATTATCAATTGAAAATAATTATCATTTTTGTTTTTGTTTTTTTTTGAAAAAAAAGGAAGAAGACAGAATTGACAAGAATCGTTATTTTTTTGTTTAAAAAAAATCAAATAAAATCTTTAGGATGTTCGAAAATGATGGTGGTGAATGAATTGACAATCGAAGAAAATGGCAACGAAGACAAACAACATTAGTAACAGAAAAATGATCAACAACAAGAATAATGCAAGAATTTTTTGAAAGAATTTTGAGATGAAGAAAGTTAATTTCTTATGTCGAAAAATTTTAAGTTCTTCTCCTTTTCTTCACAATTCGCTTGGATCTAGAAAAATATCCGGACAACGAGACCAATCCTGTATTTCTTTACATTGCCAATATTCTTTGGTGTACATGTGAACCGGATTTCCGGTTATTGGATCTTTGTTTTTTCTAAACCATGCCGGTTCATATGGTACATATGGTCTACCTTCGGCGGCAGCTCTTTCCGCTTCTTCTTCACGTTTTCTACGAGCCAATCTTTGTTTTTCTTCCAATTTGCTTTTCACTTCGTTAGCCTCATCCCAACGGCCTTCCTCCATCAAACGTTGATCTGGTCGTAAACGACTATCGGTGGGCGCAACCCCCTCTTCCGGTTCGTTCAGTTGAACCGCCAATACGGTCATGTTGTACATTTTTTCATATTCAGGACTTTTGGAGCAACAAGTGGGGTAAATTAATCATATTATCATATTATCCATTTCCAAAGCTACTTACGGTGGATAATTTCGTTTCCAAATCAATTTAGGTGTACCAGTTTCTATCACAGGTTTTGAATTTTTCGAAGTTATACTTGCTGGATTGAGCACCTTGGCAGCTTCCATTTTATTATCCCAGGTACCATTCAAAACCCATTTGATTTTCTCATCTTGACTGACTACAACACCGGTTACCTGTGCAATTCCGACAACAGATTAGATTTAGAGAAATCCATCAGAAAAAAAATACTAGTTCAATACACACGCTACCTTTCGGGGTACATCACGTGAAAAATAGCTATATGCTTGAAAATTCAAATGACATGTATCACCGGTTTTATGATTGGTGATGGTCATCTCTCCATGATTATCCACCCAAAGTTTACCAACAATTATATTGTTTACGGTGGTGTTCACTTTACGCCAAGTATAATGATTACCGGATTTAGGAAATTCCAAATGGGTTATATCCAATGGGCAAATGAGCAAATATTTTCCCCTGAACTTGCTGGTCATGGCGAATTCACGCCAACACACCCAATCTTGTCCTTCACAGTGTTGTGCGAGCATCGGTGGATGATGGCTTACCTGTGAAAACAATGATCGAAACACAATATTTTAGCACAAATCATCAATCAATCATCAATCGAACGGACCTGTTCGGAAATGCATTTCCATCCAAGATCATCAAGCCGATCACATTCATATGTTTCACCTAACAACGGGTTGAATGGTTTACTGGTTCTATTGGAAGTGGTAGCATAACAAGTAACACTGAACACGGCCACATAAACCATTTGCTCCAAAGGATCGGTCATCTTAGCAGCTTTATGTAATAAATCAGCGTATTCAAATTCTTCAGTCATACGTTGTAGCATGGAAAGTGGTTCATTAAAATTCACCGGCATCGGTATCTTGGTCAATTCTTTTCCGATACAATTTTTCATAATAGACCATAAATTCAGACTATGATTAGGACGATACGGAATTTTCGTACGCCTTTGTCTAACTGGTTTTTTCGACACACAAACAAGATCAGTCGATGTTTGCACATCATTTCCGTTACCATCATTACTAAAATTAGAATCACCGAGATTATTTTTGTCAAACTTTTCCGTATGACTTTTTTGTTCATTTTTATCATTATCATCATCATCATTATTATTATTCGAATTGGTGAATGAAACGGATTTTCTGGTTACAACATCGATCTCTATTTCACCATTATCTTCACCAGACGAATTAACATCATCATCCACCGAATCATTATACTCTTCATCATTACTATTGCTACTATCATTCACGGAACTGGATTTATTTCGATTAATACGATTTCGAAGACGTTTCTTTCGTTGTTTATCATTCTTGTTGTTGTTAGCTGCATTGCTAAAATCAGAATTTTCACTTGTCGATCTTTCATGGGTGGGCGATGGCGATTGTGGCACAGATGAATGTATCCGATGTGCTTTACCCGGAAATGTTACCACAAATTCAGCAGTGGTATTCTCTTCAGCATCATAAAATTCTTCATCTTCTGTATTCTCGTTCTCGGATTTCTCTCTTCGGCTGGAAGCACTATGTTCCGATGCTTGTTGATGTTCGATGGCTCGTTGCTCTAAATGTGAATGTTGTTTGGCCAGCTGTTCAACCAAATCCTCCAAAGTGACTCTGGTTTGAAATTCATGCTGCAGCATTTTCTGTAATTTTTTATTATGTGTTTGTGCGCAATTATAATATTCAATGCTTGCATTTAGCATCGCACCGGATGTTATTCGATACAATGTAGCACGTTCATTGATGGCTTTGATTCTTGAAAATATCTCCGCTTGATTTTCAGTTTGTTCCAGGTCGTTCAAGATTCTTTGCAATCCAGTACCATGTTTATTAACAACATCGATACACGTTGATAATGCATCCAATTTGGTTTGTAATTGTTTCAACATAACCTGCATTTCGGTACCGTTTTGGGCCAATTGAAAAAAATCATCATCTTCAGCATCCAATTGTCGAATGGCTCTAACTTTGGCCAATTCCAATTGTGTAACCCATTTTTGTCGTTCAACTTCGTTGGATGCACGCAAATGATATGTTTGCGTGGCACCATTGGCCACCACAAAATTGCAACTATCTTCCGTATGAATCAGTGCTGTTTCCAAATTTATAGATCCTCTACATGATTGGCTAATTTCCATAGGATTCCTTTGAAATGAGGAAATATTGCAGACAATCATTATAAAAGAAAATTGAGGGGCCATTGTAAAACAAAACTTACCGATAATATGACAGTTTATTATTGCTTAAAACGAACCATCTTTTTTGATAACCTTTTAGATAATTGGTCCACTTATAGAGCCAACCTTTTAATTCTGTTGGCTGTACTGCTGGAGCAGTGGAACGAGTGGAAGTTGTAGAAGTTGTTGTTGATGAACTTTCACAAGACATGGTAATCTATTGTCTATTTTAATTGTTTATATCTGGATATAATTATTTGGAGAAGATTATCAATCTTCTTCGAGGAAATGAATTCACTTTGAAAATAATAATTGGATGAATTCTACGAAATCATGTTGATTGGTGTGCGCGATTGAACAGTATGAAATATCTATGGGGTCTGGGGGATGATGATGGTGATTACGAAATGAAAAACAAAAACAAAATATGTTACTAACTTGTGCATGTTGATATTCAAATTAATATCATCATTCTAATATCAATTGAGCAAGGAATGATTTTGGAGGAAAAAAAATATCAATATTAAACAACAAACAAAACATGTATTTATCAACACATTTCTGTCGTCGTCGTCATCATCACAGAGAAATTATATGCAAGAGCACATCAAAAGGAAAGAAACATCACATATATTGTTTGGTTCTTGCCACAATTATTATCTGTATTAATGTAACTACACCGTTTTGTCACTGATAAGGCTAGAAAAAAGCAAATTATGCTATATGTTTGAATGGTGATGATTAGGATTTTGGATGATATTATCAACTATTTTGGTCTATTTTCGAATCGAAACAGATGCCCAACAAAATCAATCATCATCATTTCTAAAAAATTTTGATGATAAATAATTATGGTTGATCAAATATATTTTTGGACTTACTTGGATAGTAATAATAATTTTGAAAACAAAAATTGGAATCAGATTTCTTTGTTTTGTTACGTCATTCATATCACAATGGAAACAAATCTAGTGGATTAAAACATTGAGAGGAACACGTTCGGATTTTGCTGGTTGTGGAAGTTGTATTGAATTGAATCATACAACTTAATTGTCATTTGACATTTGATGCGATGAATAGAATATGTTTCACTATCTTGATAAATTATGTTAATTTTTTCGTTGCTTGAAAACGGTTTTGAAACACACGATTGCAACAAAAAAAAAGAATTCAATTTGTTGAAATTAATAGAATCAATTGAAGAAAAGAACAATTAATTATGTGACAATTATATCGGCTAAAAATAATAAATTAAAAACCTAAGAATTTGCTTCAATTAAGGTAATAAAGTAAGTAATAAGCAGTTTTAGCAGACGCAAAAAAAATACCATTCGTTGTAAACAACACGCAAGCAACGTTTGCAGTGTGATGACTGACTGACTGACTGACAGACAGACAGACAGACAGACAGACCGACTGACCGACATCAACATCACAATCGAACAACAATCGATTGAATCGCCCATCACTTCACTTGGTCGTGAGTTTTGAATTTCAAACTTTAATTATTGCTAGCAAAAAAAGGCAGGATAAGAAAAACACAATCTAACAAAATAATAATAATGGTGATGATGAGGATGAGGAGAATGTGTATGGCGCTCTCCAGCAACGACAACAACAACAACAACAACAATAAGGGTGTATTATTGCTTCAAGGTTGGAGAAGAGGAAGAAGAAGAAGAAGAAAAAATAAGGGTATTTTTTGATAATTTCCAAATCACAATTTGTGTCAAGTCTGAAATCTAATCTGATTCTACCCACACAAGTGAACCCACTACTGATCATGATGATTGTTTAGTTCGGATTCCAACCATGAAGGAATCCTCCAATGAAATTTTTTCAACATTTTCATCAATGACAAATTATGATGCCAATAATAACGGGTAAGATATTTTTCCGATAATGTATCCATCGGTGGATAATTTCTTCCTTTACTTTTTCCCAAACATTTAACGGAATCATTCTTCAACAATTGACAATAGAAACCTTTTTTCGGATCATAGCGTAACATTTCACCATAATTCAAATGCGGTTCTAACTTGAGAAATGTTTGTAGCTTGTCCATTACCACTGTTGGATAATAACGCAATCTAACACCATCCACTATGTGCAGCTGTTGTGCAGGAAAATACGAAAGCCATCGGTCAATGTGGACTGCATATAATCCTGGCAGCAGACAACGATTACGGAAATCTCGCAATTTTTTCATGGTGATTGGATTCATGCTTTGTTTGTCTTTCAGATCCAAACTGATTACTTCGTAGAAACTATGATTTAACGCCACCGAAAGATTATGAGCTTTCATATGCTGATACCAAGAATAAGCTCGCCGTTTAGGATTGATAAGTATGATGACTAGTTTTGCATGAGGCAATAATGAATGGACCCGCATCGGAACTAGATCACCATCAAAATATGTACTGGATTTTTCAAAAAACCGTAACGATTCTTCACGATAAACCGGAGGAATGCGAGCAAAAAAATTTTTAGGAGTATGTGAGCTATTTGCTGGGATGATTGCTGTTGAACTGGCGATGGCGGTTACATTTCCTCGACCATTCGAAGACCCATCATCATCGACCAATGGGAAAAAGCTCATATACCAATCAATTCCTTTGAGATAGTTCAAACCGTTGAAAAATTGTATCTCTTCAAATGTTTGATTGTTTGGCTTGTTGGGTGTCAATGCTGGATGCATGGATAGAAATTGATACAAAGCCGTGGAACCAGTTTTTTGAGGACCAATGATCAAAAATCTTGGAAATCGGGAACAATTTTTTCGCGGCGACCAAATATTAAAATGGCGCTTATCCTGACATGGATTCAACCAGATCGGATCTTTTTCGGTCGGATGGATTTCGAAATACTTTTTCGCCATCTGCAACGGTGCCATTGATTGCAATTGAAGATTAGTCCAACATTGAAGAAATTTCAGCACAGCTTCGAATGAATAAATGGCCAAACGATCATTGGCATAGTTGGATTGATGGGTCATGAATATGTTGACCTTTTTTGAAATAAGCAAAAAAAATTATACCAATCGAATCATGATTTTTTGTTGCCAAATTCATACCTGATTCAAAATGAATGAATAGAACAAATCACCACCAAAAATGTTCTTCTCCAATTTATCTCTGCCGCCAGGATACTTATCAATAAAGATGGTGTGTGTATAAAGACCGCAAGTTTGTCGGGGCAATATCATGATACCTTTGTGGATGAAACCACGACGAAGATATGCAGGACGAAGATGTAGATATTCTTCCGTGCTGGAAACACGAACCTTCCAGATTTTTTTCCATCCATCATACAATGGTTCATGGACCGGATAAACACCCGAATGATGAGGTGATACAATATAATCACTATACACAGGAAGATTATGGCTTTTGGCAAATTCTTGATTCATCAGAAATTCATTCTCGATCACTGTTGAATTATCGGTCAAATGTGCTTGACTATGTGAATAGGTATGACAGAACCAGCGAAAATGATTAGCATTGGCAATCATAAAATCATCGCCTTGGTTTTCATCCGCAAATCCACGATGGAAATATTTTCCAGAAAAGCCAACATTAAATTGAAAACCGGGAATCAAAAGTTGTAGACTTTTTTGAAATTTGACCAACGCTTCAACATCGTTCCATTTCATTCTGGTGCCTTTTTCTCCAACAAAAATATCATCAATATCGATTTGAACAAAACGCTTCAGCGGTGAACTAAGTTCACCATTGGTAAGATAACTAAGTGAATCAATGAACAATAGTTTATGAAGCCAATAATCGAAATCGTTGCCGAATAGAATTTTTTGTATTCCATCAAATGAACCGTTGTCCAAGAGGACCGTGGTCAACAAATGGGACCGATAATTCGAATAATAATCACTTGAATTCAGGGTTTGAGTGAATGATGAATGATTGTGGTCAAACGATGAATACCGGTAGCCACCAGGATAAGTTTCAACGATAAAATCCAACGGTAATGCTTGAGCTATCGGTATGAATGATGAATTGAGATCAGGTTTGGTTGTTTCAAAAACAAACCAATCACTTTCGTTGCCTGGTAATGCGCCAAGACTAATTGTTCCCGACCGAGTTATCCTCAAAATATTTGCCGATGGATTCAATTGATAGTCTTTTAGTTTTAGTCCACTTTTGATGATCAATGGATAATTATCATCTAAGTGTTCAAAGATTATGTTTTTTTGATTTTTAAAATTGGAATCGGAAGAACTGTTTCGTGAATGATTGTCATCGGTATGTTTGATTTTGAATCCAATGATTCCTACGTTGAAATCACGGCAATATTCTTCTAATGTTTGACGATTATGTTTATGCATCTTGAAAAATTTGGTCATGTTTTCGAAAATTATCACCGAGAATTTGCCTTTTTCTTGACTGCGAAGCGGTGGTAGAGCTCTGCCAAAAAGTTCAATTTTGTATTTGAATCGAAGTGATTCTAATACTTCAATGAGTTGTCTGCATAATTTGGAATATGAATTTTCAACGAATAGCAAAATTCTGCTGTCGGAACGTAACCGTTGATTGACATTGTTGGATTGTGTTGAATACATTAGCTGTTTATAATCACTGATTCGATTGGATGGATGATGTCTCACTTGAATACAGTAAAAATCCACCCTTGGTGGGATACGAATCCAACTAGAGATTGGAATTGAAATCAATTTAAGAAAAGAATTTTCCAACTGGCATACTATTGAATAACATACCCACGTAATGGTGTAGGAATTAATTCGTTGAAAAAGAAAAATGAAACAATGGTCAAAATAACGAAAATTAGCAGCCATTTTTTCAATGAGATCTGATTGAATTTTGGCAAAATGACAAATTTTTTCTTGATGTGTTGATGAATGATTTGTACAGAATATGGATCACTTCTTTCCGAAATGGTTGAATAATAAGACGACATGGTTTTTCATCTCAGGTCCCGGAAAATCCCGGGATCAAAAACCAAGAATCACATTTCAAACCAAAACAAGAAAAAACAGAATGAACAATATTTTCGAGTTTCGGGGAAACCAAAACAATCCCAAGCGCCATCTGTTATGGAAATGCACTTTTTTTTACACGTTCAAGCAGCGTGCACATCACTCCAACTTGGTCGTATGTGTTTACCATGCATTGATCACGTGACCGGTTTTTAACGAGCGCACATGATCATGAGAAATGACGGTGCATGATTGAATTTGGCGTTGATCACCAAAGTTGAGGTGTTAATTTCTCAGAAAACCATTAAATAAAGGAGCTTTCTCAAGAAAAATCAGAACACTTTTTCATTTTTGGAAAATCAAGTGGGTGGTTTTTCTTTTAAAAATTTGCACTGTTTTTTTAATATTGATTGCTGTTAGTTTAGTGCAAACAGTTTGCCGGCAGACACTTGATTTTATTTGATCCATTGCTTTCTAAACATTAGTGATCGCTGTTCGCTGTTTGACGACCGTTTTTAAATTTCCAACGCGTTTTAATCGAGAAAAACTAAAATTCTGTTCAACGATTGTCTTCTCATCTATTGAACCACAACCGAATCGTTTTTATTCGCACACCAAAATGAGTTGCCAAGAAAAATCTTTTCAACGTTTGCCAACATTGGTGACACCAGTCAACTACCAAATATCCTTGACTCCAGATCTCACCAAGCTTTGTTTCGATGGTAACGAATCTATCGAATTGAATGTGCACAAACCAACCGATCAGATTGTGTTGAATTGCAAAAATTTGACCATTGATGAAACTTCTGCAGAAAAATCCAACGTTAAATCATCAGAAAATGAAAAGAGTAAGTCAAAAAACGAATAATTATTTACCATCATTATAAATCTGTTTATTGTTCATGATTTTTCAGTCATCCAAATCAAAAAAATTCAATACAATGTTGATGACGAAACTGCTACTATTGTGTTGAGCGAACAACTTCAACCAGGATCTGCATTCTTGCAATTGCAATTTTCTGGAAAACTTTGCGACAAACTCGAAGGATTCTATCCAAGCCGGTATATTGGACCGGATGGTGTCCAACGGGTCACTGCTGTCACTCAATTTGAATCCACCGATGCTCGTTCTGCTTTTCCTTGCTGGGATGAACCAGCCCATAAGGCCACATTTGATATAACTTTGGTGGTGCCCAATGATGGCAAGACAACAGCATTGTCCAATATGCCGGTTAAAGAAGAAAAAGTTGATGATCTTAAACGTCGTGTGGTGAAATTTCATCGTACACCAATCATGTCAACATATTTGGTGGCTTTTGCGGTGGGCGAATTCGATTTCATCGAGACAAGAACCAAACATGGAGTGTTGGTACGTGTTTACACTCCGATCGGAAAAGCTGAACAAGGACGTTTTGCATTGGATGTGGCTGCTAGATCATTAGATTATCTCACTGATTATTTCCAAATCCCTTATCCGTTGAGCAAGCTTGATCTGATAGCTGTTTCGGATTTTGCCGCCGGAGCAATGGAAAATTGGGGCTTGGTCACTTATCGTGAAGTGTGTTTGTTAGTTGATCCAGCTAATACTGCCACCATCCGAAAACAAAACGTTTCGTTGACCGTAGCACATGAATTGGCTCATCAATGGTTTGGAAATTTGGTCACCATGGAATGGTGGACACATCTTTGGCTGAATGAAGGTTTTGCTACATTCATGCAATATCTTTGCGTGGATGATTTGTTCCCAGAATTCAATATTTGGACCCAGTTTGTTTCCGATGTGTTTCTTGAAGCAATGGAATTGGATTCATTGGATAATTCGCATCCGATCGAAATACCTGTTGGCCATCCGTCTGAAGTAGATCAGATTTTTGATGAAATTTCTTATTCCAAAGGCGCTTGTGTTATTCGTATGCTTTACAATTATATCGGCGATGAAATGTTCCGTAAAGGAATGAAATTATATTTGACCCGGTTCAGTTACAAGAACGCTCAAACCGAAGATTTATGGGATGCATTGGAAGAGGCCAGTAAAAAACCGATCCGTCGAATGATGACCACTTGGACCAAACAAAAAGGATATCCGGTGGTACAGGCCAACATTGACCAGGATATATTGAAAATGAATCAGGAAAAATTCAATGCTAATGGAAAATTATCGGCAGAAGATTCGAAAATGTTATGGGCCAATCCGGTGCAAGTGATCTCCGCATCATCTAATGATAAATTAGTGGCCGAAACTTTGTTGGAAAAACGTTCGGATGATTTGAAATTGCAATCATTCAATAAAGATGATTGGCTCAAATTGAATCCATCAGCTGTTGGATTTTTTCGTGTCAATTATCATGATCAATTATTGAATAATTTGTTGACAGGTGTGGCCAAGCAAACAATCAAACCGGTGGATAGATTAAACTTGATTGATGATCTTTATGCTATGACCATGGCTGGAAGAAATCATTCTGATAATCTTTTGAAAGCAATCAATTCATTCAGTAATGAATGTGATTATACCGTGTGGACTGTTATGAGCAACATTTTGGGAAAATATAACCAACTGTTGTATGAAACTGAACATTATGAAAAATTCTTGAAATTCGGGCAACGTTTGATCACCCATAAAGCATATCCATCGATTGGCTGGGAGCCAAAATCCAATGAATCCCATTTGGATACATTGCTGCGTTCATTGTTGATCAATCGTTTGGTTAGTTTAGAATATCCGGAAGTGATGGAAAAATGCCGTAAAGCATTCGAAGATCATGTTGCCAAACCACGATTGATACCTGCCGATCTTCGTTCGGCTGTTTATCAGGCTATGGCTCGTCAATGCGATGATACCATTTGGGAAACATTCATGAAGGTGATTCCAAGATTATTTCCACCAACTTGTTTGATTTATTCATCACCACTTTTTCCCTCTCCATTAGCTCTACCATGAAGCTGATCTGCAAGAGGAAAAAAATCGCATCGCATCATCGTTGGGTGCGGTGAAAAAACCGGAACTGATCGATCGTGTGCTAAAGTTTGCCATCAGTGTATGTGTTTCGAAGAGCGATGCGTGGAGGGATACAAAATTGAATTCTTTTTGTTTTTCCATACAGGATGAAGTTCGTTCACAGGATACGGTGTTTGTGGTGGCTTCCGTGGCTCGTAATCCGGTCGCACATAGAGCTGCTTGGGAATTTTTCAAACAACATCATGAACTATTCAAAAAAAGATATGCTCATGGTTTTCTCGGTAATCGTCTGATAAAATGTTTGACCGAAGATTTCAAAACCAAAGAGATGGCCGATGAGGTTGAACAATTTTTCAAGACTCATGATTTCCAATGCTGGGAACGTTCCATACAACAATCGATCGAAACGATCCGTTTGAACGCTCAGCTATTGGAAAGGGACATGGAAAAGCTGGCCAAATATTTCACCGAATATCAATG
Source organism: Amerodectes protonotaria (assembly GCA_025882695.1). Lineage (NCBI taxonomy): Eukaryota > Metazoa > Arthropoda > Arachnida > Sarcoptiformes > Proctophyllodidae > Amerodectes > Amerodectes protonotaria. The sequence continues at coordinate 20,426 of JAOZJS010000094.1, forward strand.
AGATGGAGACCCTGGTGCGACCAGCAATTTTTTTATAATTTCAATGCAAAAAAACTTTATTTTTTAAAAATTTGAAATAATAAAAATCAAATTAAATCACTTGATGATAATGATTGATGTTAAAAATTATAATAGAAAAAAAACACAGAGAGAAAAAAGGGGGCGATAAATATTTTCAAATCAAAATGGGGGGACAAAAACGACCAAATAATTATTATTATGTGATGGTAACCTGTTGTGTGTGTGTGTGTGTTGGAACTAACAAAAAAAAATTTTTTTGAAAAAAATTGCCCGCCAAAAATTTTTTGAAAAATTGTACCGGAATTTGCACGTGGTGTGTCTGTCAGTGTGTCTGTGGGCGTGTTATTTTTTGTAATAAATAATAAGAACTAGATAATAATGTTTTGTTTCCGGTTGTTGGTTGTAATCGATGGGTCATGTGTATGTATGTGGGGGTGTGTGTTGGTTATTTTAAGAATTATCTTCCTGAACGGACGAACGGATTATAAGAAAGAGAGTATATTATCATCGGATTCATATGATGTAAATACATAATTATAAATATTTTTTTTTATAAAGTTTCATTTTGCTTTTTTTATTATTTAATGCCTAAAATTTTCCATTTTAAGGTACGAACTCACACGCACACGCACACACACTGACACACACCATGAACAAATTGTGATAAAAAGATTTTTGTATTTGATATATTCATCATCATCATCATCCTCATTATTAAAATTAAAATTTTTTTTTGTTTGTTGTGGTTGTTGTTTGCTCAAATATATTGCGCTAACCAACGGAAGCCTTCACCATAGCCTTGTCGCCGCAATACGGAACACATGAACAATTCCAATGGTCTACCGGGTAGATCACTTTTGGCTATTTTACCCTGAAAATCGAAAATCGAAAGATTATGGATTATGGAGTTGTAAAACAAGATAAGCAAGATAGTGTGTAATACCTTTCCGGTTGTTTGACCATTCAGACAGAAATAGGCTCTGATTTCGTCTTCACTTGCGGCACCCATTTTATCAATCTTATTGCCCAATATCAATACGGGACAATTCGATAATTGTTCATCACATAATAGACTCTGTTGTTAAGTAGAAAAATAATAACCACTATCAATTCTCTGATTGCTTTGCAACGGATTTTCAGATATTCACATCTAATTCATATTTAGCTTCGGGAAAACGTTCACGATCGCAGGCATCAATCAAAAATACGATTGCATCCACTGCTGGGAAATAGTCTTTCCAAACACGTCGAGCTTGTGAATGGCCGCCAAGATCGAATGTTGTGAAACGGATATTACCGATTGATAGCTCTTCGGATGCTGAACGGATTTGAACGAAACAAAAAAAATAATAATTAGTTTAAAACACACCATATTCATTGGATTATATTTACTTGGATGTAATGTTGGCACATGTTGAGCCATTCGATCATCTCTGAGCATATGTAATAATGTGGTTTTACCAGCATTGTCCAAACCAAGGAATAAAAGTTTTCCACTCTTTTTGTATAGGCCTTTTAATGGGGAGAAAAAATGAAGAGAAAAATTAATATTTATCCTGCGGTTGTCAAATCGAAATGCGCGCAAATAAAACAACAATCAACAACACCAGATTGATGATTGTTATGGCGTTCATCGGAAATTTTTTGATGGACCATCAAAAAAAAGTCGATAATTGCAACACTGCGCGACGATAAAACAAAAGCTAAAATTGCACATCAAAATTAAGCCATATTGTTGCCATACGTTGTACACAGTGGCAATAAATTGACTCAAAATTGATTTACGCTTGTGTGTTTAAAAATCAATCATTTTCAACCACACAAAAAAAAGAAATTGTTTGAAATGAAAAACGTACCGAGAAAACCGAGGATTCCGGTGAAAAAATCCAAGATGAACATGATTATTGATTATTATTATTATTAATTTTTTTGGAAAATTATTAAATTTAAAATAGTTCAACGATCTTGATTGATTGGTTCAAATGAATGAATGGATGGAACACCTGTGAATTGGGATAAGAATCACAATAATGAAAATAGGCAAACACTTGAGTGGAATTAATAGCAATTTTTTTTGGTGTTGGCAAAACAGGAAAAAAACGTATCCACAAATAAACTTTTTTTAAGCTCAAGGTTAAGAAGTTAAAATATTAATATTTAAAAAAAAACTACCAAGACAAAAGATTCAACCGGTTGGCATAGGTTTTATCCAATCAACTATTTGCACTATTTTCTTAAAAAAATTTCATGCACTTATATTTTATACTCAGAGAATTAGTTGATTCATCAATCTAATTAGCTAAAAATTTCAATTGAATTTCAATCCAAAAAAAAAAGAAATACGCTCACCCAATCGGATTTGTACGAAGCTTGAGAATATCACCGATAAGACGATTGACTTTTCAATCAAGGATAAGAAAAACATTTAACATCATTAAACAATTAGGTACTTTGGGATGTTAGAACTTTCAAAGACAAGAGAGAATAACAGGCCAAGAACGGCAAGATATGCTGTGTGTGTGGTGGTGCAAATAACACGAAAACTAAAAAAGAAAAATAGTTACGACAACTAACGCTGCACAAGCTAACGCTGAGTTGGAGTTGGCGTGAGAGAGGCAGAGAGCAGCAACGTCATGACGTGTGTTTATAGAACCGCCATCTACCGGACAAACATAGCATTATGCTGCTACCGTTTTGCAGTGTACGAAATTGGTTCCCGGCTTGTGTGTATTTTTTTCACATGTTCAACTTTGTTTATCAAAACAAAAACAAACAAAAAATTCAGATTCTTGCAAAGAATCTGCGATTGAATTTGATTTGATCCGGTTGCGGTAGCCTGATTTGATTCGGAAAAAAATGAATAACCTCACTTGTTTCCGGTTGAATCTAGATTCGTGGTTATCGCTGTTGAATCAATCTCGTGTCTCTGGATATTGGATCCATCAAAGTACGGTTCGATGCAAATGTCAAGCTGGCCGTTATAAGGTCACGTTGAAACGTAATCGTCCACTTACCTATGAACAAGCCAACAAACCATCCTATATTGGTGTACGGAAAGGTTGGAATTCTTGGAACACCAGCTCACTATTGGGCGTACCGTTGACTAGTGAGGTGACCATCGATGATGCATTCATCAGAAAATTCATGGCCGGCACATGGCATCGTTTGTTTCTTTCGGAGATCATCATAAAACGTCGTGCAAACATGATTATCATCGGTGGTATTGTTAATCAAGCCATACCTGCAAGAAAATATTATTTTCTAATCGGTTATACTGAAGAATTGTTATCGAATCTTTTAAAATGTCCCGTAAAAATTGATATACAAACCACACCGGAACGTAATGCTTTGGTTTACAAATACATCTAGGTCTTGTCTTGTAAACTTTGTATTGAAAATAGAACAACAAAAATCATGAAATTTTTTTGATGATTTTTTTGTAAATAAAAATAAAAAATAAATCAAAGAAAAATGACCACAAAGTGCCATGCTATTTGCCAATGCTATTTCGCGTATTGAGCCACCAGCTGGTGCACATGTTGGCCCAAGTGAACAGCTGATTAGTACTTTTTTTTAAAAATTTGATTTGAGCGATTTGAGCGCGAAAAAAATGTTCTCCTCCCACCTATCGGTCTGTTGTAGCATTGCATCACGATTAATATTTCGAACGAATCCTCAAAGATATTGCCATGGTAATGATGGAATCAAGTACATCGAAACAATCGGTCATCTTTATCAAGAACCACTAACATCCAATCATCAAATGTATAAAGTTTATGTAAGAATTTTTTTTTGGATCTTAATCACCGGAATGATTTTCGAATATTCTCCCCTTCCTGATCAGGGTTGGATTCGAGGCAGAATCCAGCGGAAAAAATCAAAATGGTTCGTTCATTTAGATGATGGAACCACTCCGGATCGGCTTCAGGTGATCATTCCACAATCTTTGATCGGATCCAACGAGGCAAGGATCCACAATGGCACCTCCATTGAATGTGTGGGTCGATTGGAAAAAAGCCTTGGCCATCAACAGGTCGTGGATTTTCATTGTGAATCATTCAGAGTGATCGGAGATTGTCCTCCGATCGATTATCAAATCGGACATTTGAAAACTGGAATGGAATTAGAGTTTCTCCGTGAACAGATCCACATGAGGCCTAGGATACGATATTTTCAATCAATTTTGAGAATCCGAAATCAATTAATCAAAGCGATCCATCAATTTATGGAGAACAATCATTTCCTACAGGTACAGGTTCCACTGATAACGGCCAATGATTGTGAAGGTGGTGGCGAATGTTTTACATTGAAGCCATCGAATTGGCCAGATAATGCAGATAAATCATATTTTGGTCGTCCCACTTATCTAAGTGTTTCCGGTCAACTTCATCTTGAAGCATTGGCAAGCTCATTATCTCGTGTGTATACCCTAAGCCAGGTTTTCCGTGCCGAGAAATCCATGTCTCCCAAGCATCTGAGCGAATTTTTGATGCTAGAACTGGAACAATGTTTCCTATTCGAATTGGATCCGTTATTGGATCGAGTTGAATCTTTGATCAAATATCTTGTTCAACAAGTGGAACAAAATAGTTCGAAAGATTTGGCGTTTTTACTGGACAAAAACGACCATCAACAATATTTCGAACGATTGAAGTGCTCAGATTTCATACGAATCACATATCGAGAAGCATGTAAAATGTTATCCGATCGTTATCCTCAACTTCAGACCGGCAGCCATAATCTCAATGCAGAGATGGAACGAACACTGTTGGAAATGTTCGATCATCGGCCAGTGTTTGTGAAAGAATTTCCAATGGAAATGAAACCATTTTATATGAAATCCACCGAGAATGCCGAGAACGGTATCCCGGTGGCACAATGCTTTGATTTACTGACACCGATCTGTGGCGAAGTTTGCGGTGGATCGTTGCGTGAAGATCGTTTGGATCGATTAAGCGACCAGATTCGAGCAAAACAAATGTCCCGTAAACAATTGGAATGGTATCTGGATCTGAGACGATTCGGATCATCACCATCCGGCGGATTTGGCCTAGGATTCGATCGTTTTGTTCAAACATTATGTGGGGTGGCCAACATCAAAGATGTGATACCGTTTCCTAGATGGCCTTATCATTGTTATCTTTGATCGAATTATTTTTAAAAAAATTGTATTAAAATCAATAAAATCAGTTCTGAAAAACCAAGAACGTTCGACTTTCCAAGATTCCAAGGTTCCAGGATCCAGACAGGCTCCCCTGTGAACGCAAATGTGTGCGTGTGTGTGCGAACGCCCGATCGCTATATAATGTGGATGATGATGATGATGATGGCGATGGTGGTGGTTGTGTAACTTGCTCCAGGATTTCCGTTATATAGAATAAGATGTGTGGCCATTTTGGAGCGATTTTGGAACGATTTTGGATCTACCACTACTCCCAGTAGTTGTTGTTGTTGTTGTTGTTGATCTCGTTCCCAATATTGGTTACTAGTTCAAGGATGTCTCAGGGATTCTTTTTGGGACAACAACAACAACGCAAACAACAATTATTGTGGTAGTGGCCGTCATCATCATCATTGTCTCAAACACGATCCGAAAAAGATTTCTGTAATTTGTGTAAATGTTTTTTTTTTGGTGTCCTCATTGTTTAGGAACTATTATTATTGGGCCATCCAATCCAATCCAATCGGTGGTGGTGGTGGTGGTGGATAATCCCAATCCAATCCAAACACAATTCCAACACACACGGATCACTCTTTTAGCCAATATCTGCAGTTGTGCAATATTGGCAATGGTTTGGATGCCAAAAAACAAACAAACAAGCTAACAATATACCACGACAATTATGACGACGATGATCATCATCATCATAATGTGGACACAATGTGGACACACACCCACCATTCGACCAAACAGAAAATGATCCAATAAATGGTCCATTCCATTTTTATCCATGATTATGATGATGATGATTGTGCTCCAAGAATGTTTTAGCGTGTGTGTGTTTGTATTACGGTTATTTGCGTAGTGGTGGTTCCTGAAAGTGATCCGTGTATACATTATCAACCATAATCATAATCATCGCCATCATCATTATCATCATCATTCAATAAATTTGTGATAGACCAAAACGGAAACGGGCAGAAGGCGACTCCGAAACGGACAATTTCAGTAGTTCGGAAACTGTCAATCTCAGATTTTTAATTTTTCGGGCCGTCCAACCATCGAAAATCTCGCACGGTGTGAACAACAACGACGACGAAAACAGAAATGTGCCAACAACCATCGCAACATCCAACAACAACAACAACGACAACAAGAAGTAGTCGAAGAAGAAGAAGACGAAGAAGAAGAAAACGAAGGAGACGAAATCATATCCATCATTGTTATAGTTTTAATTTTATTCCATTTTTGTTGAAATTTAAACAAATTTTAGATTTCATTTTAAATATTTTTCTATTACCATCATCATTATCGACTACCACAATAACCACAACCGCAACCACAACCACGACAACTACATCGTCGTCGTATTGGTCCAAGTGGTTCTTCTTGCCATCATCATCATCATCCTTTTTACCATCATCTTCATCGCTATTATCGTTATCATCGTTATTGTTGTCAACAACAACAACAACAACAACAACACCATGGACAATGGTTACATCGGCCAACTTGATTGTATCATCATCGGCCGCATCATTGGTGATGGCATCCCACCACAACAACTACAACAATAATAATAATGAAGGTAAGAAGTGTGATCCTCACACCATTTTCATTAGTTCCCCTCGTTGTTGTCGTTGTTGTTGAAACAGTCCGGAAACTAGGATACAATTTCAACGGGCATTAGTTTGTATGTGCGCAGCGAGGAAATTTGGCGGGCTTGCGCGCGCGGGCGCCACAACCCAGAAAGTCAGAATATATGATATGTTTCGGATCCTTCAGGTTGATCCAGATAGCTTATGGAGGTCATGGATACAAAACCAGCCAATGTGTGTGTATTTTTAGTTGGCTCCAAACAACGACGACGACGAATACCATAAAGATAGTGAATGAATGGAAGCCAAAGGTATCTTAATACCTTTGATATCTTATGGCGCCATGATTTTCGAAGAAAACAAAAAAATTTTGTTCGCGCTTTTGTGTATTACGATGATCATCATCATCATCATCAAAGAAGATCATAGGTGTTGTACGCACACACACACAATGTGGATCCTTGTTATTATTATTATCCGAACGTTAAGCTTTTGGTACCTAATTATAGCTGAAAACTCCAAGACACAAGACTAACGGGATCCACCAACGGGTGGGCGGCCAATGATGCCCTGACATCAGGATGATGATGTGGTGGTGGTGATTCTCGGGTGTGGCCTCCCGAAAAAGGGTTGTGGAGGCGAACTGTGTATTAAATTAATACGAATAATCATCATCATCCATATTGTACACACCGTGAACAATGGTGATCTAGTTTTTTTTGTGGGGTTTCTTCCCTAAATCGGATTCTAAAGGATTTCTCGAGCTGGCTGGGCGTGGGCGTGGGTGGCGCCAGGGTATCCGGATCCGACATTGTAGAACAAAAACGTGTGTGCGAGTGTGGTTATGTCTGCCCGTGTGTTCAGGTGTGGGTGGCCAAACACGATCAACAACAGCGAACAAATTGTTGTTGTATCCAACTTGTTGTTGTTGTTAGCCTGAATTTGTTTTTTGTTTTTGTTTTCGTCTTCTCGTTGTTTGTTCTTGTTCGACCACGAATATGAGCGCGTCGATGTCCTCGATTCGTCGTGGACACACACACACACACCTGAAGGCTTCAATCATTACAGTGCGAGCGAGCGAGCCACTTAGGTTACCGTTATAACAGGCCAAAAAAATAAATGAAAGACAAGAAACGATCCAGAGACGACGAAGACAACGACAACGACGACGAAGACGATGAACAGAGACAATCCTTTTTTTTCCTGGCTTCCAATTTACATGGCGCAAACGATGATGATTACCATTTTCGTTGTTGTTGTCGTTGTCATCATTATCATTGTTTTTTTTTCTTGTCTTGTTGTTGTCTTCCATCATGGTTGTGTCGTTCGTTGTGTCGTTGATTCATGCGTTTTCCCCGTTTGTTGTTGTCGTTGTCGTTGTTTACTGGGCCGAGTCTTCGGCAGCAGTTCCAATCTTTTTTTTGATTGTCCGAGATGAACATGAACTTGGACAATTGAAGCAAGCAAGACAACAATAACAACGGTGGAAAACAATATGTATGCCAAAGGCCAAAAAAAATCGTCTAATTATCTGCCATATTATGTGATCAAATTAAATCTCACAGAGTGTATAACTAGCATGGCCATCACGATCGGTCGGCCAGTAGAAGAAACAAGACAATCATTTGATCCAACAACCGAAAATCAAGGCAAATAAATCAAGATCCAGATCCCTTCTTGATCTCATTCTTCTTCTTGTGTGTACCCTGGCATGCCCTGGCTCTGGAGATGGCCATGAACCGCCTGATCCTTGGCCCGGGAATCTTTCGTAATCTTTTTTCGGAGAAACCTTTGACCTTTGAGAGCTCCTCTTCTGCCGTAGTATCGTTATACCGATCGTTCAAGGGTGCCCAACCTTAGAGCCACATGCAACAAACAAAAAAAAATTAGCGCGGCAATTTTTTTTTGAAAAAAAATCAACATCTTTGACATTGCGCGCATGTCTGGACTGGACCAGTAAGAGAGAGAGAGGAATACGCCTTCTTCTACTATTTACAGTGGGTCTCGTCATCGGTTCGAGTCATCACATTCGACCAATCACAGATAGACACACTTACAGCTTCTGAAAGAAGTGGTCAGCCTTTCCCTTCCCTTCTTCTACTGTTTATAGTGTATCTGGTCACCAGATGTGTCGTCGTCAGCACATTAGACCAAGCACAGAGGGAGGAATACACCTTCTTCTTCTACTGTTTATAGTGTGTCTCGTCATCGGTTCGAGTCATCACACATTGCACCAATCACAGAGAGACACACTTGCAGCTTCTAAAAGAAGTGGTCAGGCTTTTTCCCTTCTTCTGCTGTGTTCATAGTGTGCGTCTCGTCACCAGTACAGCACATCACATTAGTAGGCCAATCAGAGGGCAAAATGGTTCTTATAGGCGTCAAACATGCCTAGACACGTACTCCTCCGAACGTACTTCTCGAGTTACTGATCGCTCCTATTTCGCTATTCACTATTCGAGGAATAAAACCACCAGTTGATCCACTGGTTTGGGCACCTCTGCCCTATGATCTTGGTTGTCCCCGAGAGTAAATAGAACAAATCAATCTTTTTGTGCGTGTGTGTGTGTGTGTTCGGGCAAAATGGCTGTTAACCTTATTTGATTTTGGTGTTCTTCTTCTTCTTTACCTACCTAGAGTTTACCTGGCAAGCGAAGACCCATTCTCGACTAATCTTGTTCCCGATGTTGTTCAGCTTTGCTTTGCTTTGCTTTGCTTTTTGCTTTGTTTGTTTGCGATCAATGCGATCTAGCTCACCGTGTATATTTTCTCTCTCTCCCGCTCTCTCCCTACCTGTTGGTGTGCGTGTGTATTGATGATAATACCTGGCGCGACCAGGTAAAATTTATTAAAGCACACACACACACATATCGACAATAGAACTTTTTGAATAGGTGATCGTTACCTAAAGTCCACCAGGGTGGTGTGGATGATGATGATGAGTTTCGCTCTCTTTCTTCTTTCTTTCTCTCTCGCTCTCTCGCTCGTTCGCTGGCATCGCTTTTTCTCAGGTAAATATAATAATAATAATAATAATGGCGACTACGATGATGATGATCGTCGTCTTGGTCTTCGTTACACTAAATCTCTCCAACCATCCAACCATGCTAGAAGCATTGTTCGATGATGTCTTCACGAGGAACATCGTCGTCTTCGTCGAGGTAATAAGAGATGTGAATCAAGCGCGCTCCCCAAGCCAGAGAAAAAGAGAAAGAGCTTCACGGGTCGATCTTATTTTCATTTCTTACATAATATTCGTTATTACATCACATGCATGCATTGTGGACATAATAATAACAACAACAACAACCACAACTAGATTGGTGGTGGCTGGTCGAAGGCGATCTTCATGTTGGTCTTCGCGTTTAGAGCTTTGGTTGGTTGATCGGTCGGTTGGTCGCTCGGTCGTCTTGTTGTTATTGTTGTTCGGGTATATTTCTCGTTCCGTGTCGTCGTTGTTTTGGTTTCGATTTCTTCGCCTCGACTCGACTCGCCTCGCCTCGCTCTGTTTCAATTTTGTGTCATTTTGTCGTAGTTTCGTTTCAATTCTTCGTTAATTGACAATCCCCACAATCATCCGAAGACACTGCGCGAAGACATGCCAGTTGAAATTCATCAACCTTACCACGACGTCGAAGTTAGATGATCTCCAAATGTGCTCGTGATTCCAAATCAAATGTTCTGCATGGAAATTCGATACATTTCGCAAGGATTGTTTTGTGTGTGTGGATGATGATCATGATCATCTTCTCCAAAGATTATTATTATTATTAATTCTTGTTCACTTTGAAAATCTTCACAAAAAATTCTCAAATTTCGTTCGAAAAAGAAGACGAAGGAGATGAACGAATGAAAAAACGAAAATATGAAATAAAGCTTCTAGAAAAAAGGGGACCAAAATTCCCCGCGAAAATCCACGATTGAAAAAACGTCGAAACAAAATGTTTTCACGATTTTTCACGTTTCAATGATTTTCTAGACCTTTTTCGTTCTTCGTTTTGTTCATTTGTTGTTTGCTCCAATCGTTTCTGATCATCATCCCCCTTGATCGTGTCAATCGCGCTTTGATTTGCTTGTGTTTGCTTGCTCGCTTGTTTGTGGTACACTCTACATGTGGTCCCGACCGCATTCGACCCTGTGTGTCCTGTTTGAACTTTTTCCCGGGTCTCAAGGTCTTTCGGGTGATATTGGTGATGGTGATGGTGGTCGTGGTGGTGGTTGATCGATCCAAATGATCATTCCATAACTAGACCCAGCCCGACTCTGCCGATCTCTCTCACTCGGGGTTCTCACACACAGGACCTGGGACCATGTGTTCGATTATGAGAGTTTTTCCATCATTATCATCCAGTTTCTGCCAACATCATTCCTAATGCCAACTAGGACGAGATCAAAGTTGGTCAAAATTGTTATTAATTTAATCATAATCATCAACATCAATTTGGAAATCATGGCCGCTTTAGCATCTGCCGCATCCACAGTGACATCGTTGGCAGCGATTATGGCCAGTGGCAGTTTTGTTCCATCACCATCTTCATCGTCGTCGTCTTATTCTTCACCATCACCATCTTCTTCTTCTTCTTTGTCCACCGCGCCAATCATGTTGATGATGGACAACAATCCAAATCTGAATCCTTTCACTAGGTTTGGATTAGACCAACAAAACAATGATTCTACCCAAAATATCAACCAACCACCATCAACAACCGCAACCGCCATGGGCAATGATTATTCAACAACAACAACAACATGGATACCAACATCATCTCGGCCACCACTTTCTCCATCATCGCCATCAACGACGACAACGACGATTATTACCACAGGCGGTGATCATCCTACCAACAACCATAATAATAATGATAATAATAATAACAATTTCAATGATAATAATGGTGATGGTGGTGGTGGACCGAAATCATCCAGCCAGCCAAGAAACATATTCATTGGCCACAATAATGATGATTATAATCATCATCGTAGTAGAACATCTTCCAATTCTAGTAGTAGCTTAATGGGCGGTAGTGGTAGTACACCGGACAATGATGCGGCTTCGGCTTCGGCTGCTGCTGGTGCTGCCACCATCTGTATCCATCGTTTATGTGTTCGACAAAATGGTAAGCGGCGGCGGCACAGAGAGTGTGGAGAGTGCGTGTGTGGTTGGGCGATGTTTATGTCTATGGGGATCATGACCGAGAGAGGGGGCATGGTCGAGATTCTTCGGGAATACATTCTTCTTCGGAAGGTCATTCTTCGGGAACACTCCACTCCAACCCTTGATCGGGTTGTCCCGATGTTCAGTAATTCAAATTGAATATCCATAATCATGATTCAGGATTCATCGAATCCTATTGGCTACTGGCTTACCATCGTTGGTCACGATCTTTTTGTCTTCGGGAATTCAGAAGCCATAGATGATTCATTCATTCGATTGATGATACCTTTCACTCTAATTGCTATTTCTTTTGTGTATGTGTTTGGACGAATAAGATCATTGCTTTATCTTATTCGACTGAATGAATCGTCCATCACCATGGTAATGGTGGTTGTCCGGCTGCTGTTGTTATTGTTGTTGTTGGTGGTGATGTTGGTTGATTACCATTCAAACTTGCAATCAATCCTGTGACCGGCCGACCCTGCGCCAACCATTCAAACAATTCAAACAACAACAAAAGAAGAAGAACAAGGAAAAAAACCGGACAGATACAATGAGGATTCAAGGAGCTACAGAGCGGATAGGTAGCAAGCGAGAGGGAGCGATCAAAGGATACATTCTTAGTTCGGGAGCCAATTCGGGATCGATCTCGATCTCGTCAGTCCTTGTTTGTGTGCTTTGTATTGTTCTTGGTTTACATGTGTGTGCGAAATCCAACGGAAATCCTTGATGATAGTGATTATCACAATCGGACAGAAGAATTCGAGGTTTCGAAGATTTGTTACACGGCGACTGATACACCAAAGGTTTATCCACTTTCTCTCTCGCTTTGTGTATCTAGTGTGTGGTTTGCTTTGATTTTCGTCCGACCAAATAGTATACATGATGATCATCATCATGATCATCTGACTGACTGAATGATGACGCCAGGATCATCCTTGGAAAATTCGAAGAGAGATTCTTGGATGGACGAGAGATCAGCACCCGTTTGTAGCACCCGTTCTTCTTCTACTCGTGCTTATCATCATCCTTATCCTTGATGGAGTTTGGCGCGTTGAGCTTGATCACATTTCTGTCTGCTGCTGTGGTCTATCTTTCTTGAGAAGCCTCATTCTTGAAGCCGACAAATGATGTGTTGATGATGGGGATAATGGTGATCATTTTGGAAACTGATCGTCTTGGTGATACGAGGATCAAAAAGTATATACGTGTTCGGGCCAGCATTATCTTCAAATCTCAACAAAAAGACTGGCAGAGAGAAAGGACACATAACACTAGCATGAAAAGCCGCAATTTGCTGCCAGCAACTTCAGCAAAAATCACTTTCCAACACTTCTGCTTCTTGAGGCAATGAGGATCATGAGGATGATGATGATGCTCAGGATTAGGATCCTTGATTGAAGAGAAGATGATGAGGTTCATGGCCAATCCAATTTCGCCGAGCGGGAGCGAGAGGGATTTCAATTCGACGCCAACACACACGCTTGAAACGACGGGAGGGGAGGAAATGATCGGAGATTAATTTTTGCCCCCGTCCGTCCATCCATCCATTTATCTATCCGTCCACCCGAAGAAATCCGACGATGATTGAATGTGCCGCATCAATCAACCACAAAAGCAGCGACAACAACGACAAAAAAATCAAAATATGCTAGCAAGCAACAGTTGTTGGATGTTTTAACGTGGTGGAAAAACGGAAACAACAATCAGGACACACTCGCACTCGAACACACAACACACACGCAGCATCCACCAATGATGACAATGATCATTGGATGATGATGATGATGGCAAACAAAATTCAAAATAATCAAAAAGCGAATGTTATAGATTTTTCAATAAATCCGGATAGTCACCACCAACGATACTCGCGATGCGAGACGATTTTAATTGAAATTTTGATTCAAATTTCCGTGAAATATTTTCGTTTTAATATCTCTCGTTCTGTTTTGATATCGTTCATCCAGGTCACCATCAGCCATCCACTGGAATGGAAATCTGCTACAATGATAAAGGTGATATGGTCAAACATGGTGAACAATATATACCGTTAGGTATTGATACATGTACACAGGTAAATATATTCTTCTTCTTCTTCTTCTTATTTTCGGCGATAATCACCATAATCACTAATCACAATTTTAATCCTTTAGTGCACCTGTATGCATGGTAAAGCGGAAATGTGCATTTCGGTTCTTTGCTCACCACCGGAAAATTGTCGGTAAGTCTGTCAAGGCTAACACCTTGTTCCTGGTTCCCTTTGAGCCCTTGAAGAGTCGAGGGGGTTAATAAAAAACCGTTAATCGAATGTTGAAACAAAAATAACCGAAAATCAATTAACCGTTAGGCGTCGATCATCACAGTTGGTTAGTCAGTGTCTTCATGGCCATTGGAAGGCGCCAGGAAATTGCCAAATGCGGATGTGTAACGGTGTGTGTGGAGGGCGCGCGAAGAGAACACCACCGGACAAAAGCGTTTCCTTGAGCTATTTTTCTCTCTCTCTCGTTCCGTTATGTGCGTGTGTGTATCCGCCATCCCCGTTATTGGCCAATTGTAATTGATTTTCATTTCAAGAAATTATTATTATTACTACTTTTTATTACATTCAACAACACTAGCTAACATTCGTTGGACGTTTGTTATAACGGTTTTTTCTTTCTTTCGTTTCGTTTCGTTTCTTCATTTTATTAGAAAATATCACGAAGTAACGAATAAATGTTGCGAATTTTTATGTCTTGATGGTGGCGGCGGTAGTAACGGTTTTGGCGGCGGTGGCAGCTTGGATACCATATCAATGATGACCAATCATAATCATCATGGTTTTGGTGCTGCCGCCGGATTCGGCAATAACGGCATTGGTGGTAACGGTATCGGCGGTGGTGGCGGTAACACAGGCCTAAGATATTTCAACAAAACCATTTTGGCAAAAGGAGACACAATGGGCGCCACCACGGGCACTACGATAACAACAATGACAACAACGAAAACATTGCATTCATTGTCCACCAGTAATCTTGGTTTACGTTTGATAACCAGTACGGTTACTTCGTTTCTAATATTGGCGCTTCTATTGTTCATGATACATCGTTTAAGGCAACGACGGTTATTGATGATGATACGTCGGCTACAGAATCGTCGCTTGGAGCAGTTGAATTCCCGCCAAAATGGTGTGGCAGCCGCCGCTGCAGCCGGTCTCCATCTGGATCATCCGGATCATCGTTCAGCGGCTCCGTTTGGCGGATATTTTGGCATCAATTCTCGTGGTCATACAACAGCAACAGGTTCGGCAACTGGCATGCTTGCGAATGCGGATTTACCGGCCGGATTTGCCAATAATTCGTCCGCTTTGAATGGACACGGTGGTCATCTGATGCCATTCGGTTTTATGGGGCCATTCGGATTGGTTGAACCGCCTCCACCGTATACGTTTTGGAAACCGCCCTCCGCAGACTGCCAGCAACAGCCGCCACAGCAGCATATGAACAACATTTCAACCAATAATGAAGGCTTGGTCAGCTTGACCGGTCATCATCTACCACCACCACTTCCACAGCCAAACGAAGCTCCGCCTACTTATGAAGAAAGTATTAGTAATAGTAACAATAATGGCACTATAACAATAATGTCGTATGAGATGAGTCTTAGCCAATCAGCCGCCGTTCAGGGTGTTAACATTGATAACAATAGCTTGAGACCACAGCCCTATAACCACCACCAGCCAGTAACAACTATGATGATTGACCAGCCCACTACCACTAATAATAATAATAATAATAATAGTTTAGGATTGCCACCGAGTATGGCGCCACCGTATCATCCAATTCCTGTTCATATTCAACAACAACAACATCATCAAGCTTCATATCCTGGTCGTCCGATGGCGGTGTTGGGGATGGCCAATCCAAATGAATTGTTAATGGTGAATGGTGGTAATAATCATAATCATAATCATAGAATAAGAATGGACACAATGCCACCACAAGACTTTGTGGATCCACAACAAACATTTGCCAAACGATTCAGCTCACATTCATCGATTTTGCCATTGGAAAATGGTCATATGAATCTGATCCGTCACAATAGCGTTCCAACCAGGAATGGCACGGTCCAGAAACAACACGATCAACGACATCATCCACCGCCGCAGCCGTTGATGGCTCACCAACGTCCCGAACAACAGCAATTCCGGAACGGATATCAACAACAATCGATCAACAACAATCGTCGACCAAGTGGTAATAATCTTTGCTATCCACAAAGATTAATCAATCATTTGGCATCATCATTGGTGGCCAACAACAACAACAACAACAATAATGATTATCATCATCATCCAAATCCAGAATCATCAACGACGACAACCGCAACCGCCGGAAATGATCAACATATAACCGTATTGAGCGTTGGCCATGATCGGACTGGAACAATGGAACATACTGATCATCCACATCATCTTCAACTTAATAATTATATTAATCCAGATAGTCATGATACTGTTCGAAAATCTCAGCTGATTCGGGCAAGGGTTGCCAACAATCAACCGCAACAGCAGCTCTCAGATGGATCGCATACCACGGGGGCGATTAATAGGGCGTTGGATCATCCGAATCCGAATGATCTTCCTCGATCCTACCGATCCTCAAATAGGATGGTTGTTATTCAACAAGATAATCAGCAGCAGCAGCTAATTACCTCGATGATCCAACAACCACAAATCAGTGCCAACAACAACAATATCCAAGCCAGAGTACCTGGAACAACAACAACAACGGAATCATCAACCACACCCACCACCACCACCACCAACACTACCACATCATCATCATCCTCATCATCATTGGCATCACAATGTACGGTAGTCAGGCAGACAATTCCAAATACCATGGAACCACCACCATCATCAATACCGTCAACGACGACCAACACGACCACGCCCACGATGTTGACATCGGCATCATCTTCATCATCTGATCATCATCGAAGAAAATCATCATCATCGTTGCATAATACCAAAGCTACCAAACATCATCATCATCATCATCCTTCTTCTTCTTCAAGCTCTTCAGCACCACCACCACACCCACCGCCATCTTCATCCTCCTCCTCATCATCATCATCATCAACAGATCTATCTGGTGCATCAAGTTCTCCGATGGGGTCCTTGTCCTTGTCCTCCTCCTCATCATCATCATCATCATTATCATCTCCATCCACCACCACATCTGTTACGCCTTGTATTGTTGTCAAAATGGAAACCATAAGCCATCTTTGAGCGATGGATGGATCCATGGGGGGGAAAGCAAGTGGGGGGGGGCCGAGGATTCTGTACGGATTTCTGTATTCCACATTTCATTTTACTGCTATTTTCATTTTCATTGTTGTTGTTGATTTTTTTTGTTGGTTCGCCGTACGGTCAAATTACACACGCTGCTCCTAGTTTTCGAATTCTTCTTCTTTCCGATCTATTCTGGTCACAATATCAAATAAATATGTATTTTTTGAATAATATAACGGAATAATAAATATGGATTCTCTCACTCCCAAAAATATCTTGGCGTAATCCGAAGAGCTTCGGATTTCGGAGAACTTCGGTCGCATCGTGCGGATATAAAAGACGGCCACGAAACCTCGAAGTTCGTCATTCGGATTCACGATGTTCTCATTGATTTGGACAATCGGTGGTTCTACCCTGAAATTGATTTCATTATTCTCCACCATGGTTTGGCAAGTTGGATCATTCATAATGGAAGCTACCGTGTGTTGTTTGAACATTTCCGTTTGTTGTTGCCGGTGTTGCGCATTTTGAATCGCTAGAATTCTAAATCAACAGGTACTATAGCGCCATCTAGCGTGATGAAAATGAAACATTCTGATTCTGATTGGTATATGTATGGTAAGGTCCCCTATTGTATATGCTTATGCTTATGCCCTTGTATGCTCACAATTGCCTAAATTGCTGTTATTCTCATTCCAACCAGTTTGTTCATCACAATTATTAACGGTATCTGACAATATGTCCGCTTATCAATTCATCATACGTGATGCGAAACGAAGCGATTGTAAAACGATCCACTCGTTGTTCATCGAATTGGCCGAGTATGAGCATTTAGCTGATCAAGTTGAATTAACTGTTGAACAATTGGAAGAGGATGGTTTCGGTGATGGCCATCCGCCAAGATATCATTGTTTGGTTGTGGATCAAGTCGAAGTTGGATCCAAACCGGATCCAAAACCAAAACCAAACACGGTGATTGTTGGTTATTTACTTTACCTACGAAAATATTCCACATTCAAAGGTACATTTTTATGGATGGAAGATCTATATGTGAAGCCTGATTATCGTCGTTACGGTTTGGGACAATCATTGGTCAAAGCATTGATTCGTAAAGCTCACCAGGGACGAATGCCACGTATCGAATGGAATGTATTGGCATGGAATCAATTGGCCATCGATTTCTATCGGCGAAAGTTGGGAGCATATGATTTAACCGAAACGGAACAGTGGCATACATATCGTTTGACCAAGGATCGTTTTGAAACATTGTTGAAATCTGAGAATGAACCACTCGGCAACGTTCGAATCGAAGCTAGCCAATCAATTTGATTGGATGATGAACACACTTCTATTCAAATACTGTTTTGATATTTCAAAAAATTACTTTATTTTAATCCTTTTTAATTAAATAAAATGACATAATCCCAAGGTTAATGTTTATTATGTAATTATGTTTATAATTCGAACACACCACAACAGTGTGTGCCCCGGCTCACAACATTCCGGCTTGTTGTTTCGGCAAGCGAATTTCAAAATGCAATGCGCGCGCGCACCATTCTAGAACTTTTGTCCACCATGGCCCGTTCGAAACCGTTCGATTCCCGACAATGTTCGCGTTCGCGTGTGTGTGTGTGCATGTCCATTCACCACGCCTTCACACAATTCGAGCCAGCCACCGCACCGTAGCCGAACTGTTGAAAATAATAAAAAAAAACAGCAAGCATGGTCTTTTGTCTTCTGACTTGTTCCCACCGCCATCGCAGTGTTCTTGGAAATTTTGTCCATTTTCCAACCAAATAAAGAAGAAGAAGAGGAATTAACGGCAAATATCATAAATTTTCTTTGAAATACTTCAACGTCGTTGTTGTCCAATGTTGTTTTGGATGACAACAACTGAAATTCAGCCAACATTTTGATACTACCATTTACAACGGGCAACGACAAAAGTGGTGGTGTTGGATGATAATGAGAATTTGTTTTCCATCTGAAGAGCACAGGTTTTCTCAAGAACTAGTTTGTTGTTGTTGTTGATCATCATCATCCTCCTCCTCCTCCTCTTTATTATCCTTCTTGTCTCTGCTAATAATCGAATAGAAGATTGCTGGTCATCCTCATTTCGCGTGGTCGTCGACGACAAAAAACATCTTCTTCTTCGGCGGCGGCGGTTATTTGCCAATTTCAAGTGTGCCAATCATCAATGTATTTTGGTCAAACGATAGGTAGGTAGGTAGAGTAGATTTATGATTAGTGAAATTTAACAAATTTCGTAATGTATTATTGATCGATGTAATTTACAATTTTGATGGCTATTCTATTCTATTGCACACACACACACGCTAATTATTAATGCTTTATGTGTGATGATGATCTTTACCAAACGACGAAACACGGACACTTGTAGTTTCTCCTTGGTTACTCTACAACATTTCTACGAATCTAATTATTGTTGGTTGGTTGTATGGTATGGTATGGTATGGTATGGTTAGTTGCCATCAACCGGAATCATCATGATAGTTGATGATAGTTGATGATAGTTGTGATGGTTGTGGTTGTTTCATCAATCAATCTGGTCATTGCAAAACCATTGTTGTTGATATATAATTTCTTGATTTGTTTCGATGTTTTCCCAGTTAAAACGCTTCAGACGCTTTAACCACACCACACATCAAAAAACACCAACAAACCAAAAAATCAACGACAACGACAAAAACAGAAAACGATGGCATTATCATTATCATTGAATCCGACCGCTGGTCTATTGTTCAGCATTGCCTCCAGCATCGTCATCAATCGTGTTAGTAATGCTTTGGATAATGCCAGATTTATTTATCCGAAGAATGTAATCGAATCCAACAATCCGTATCATTATTGGCGTTTTCGTAATTTTCTAATCTCATTCCTACATGCATCAATAACCGGCATTGGTTCTTTGCTATGGTTGGTTGTTTTTACCTATATTTGAAATTTTTCGATTAATCCAACTCAACTAATTCCACTTATCCCTTTCCTGTCCCGTGTCCCTTTGTAGTGTTTTGGCCAATCCAATGCTGGTTTGGGACGTGATCGATACCCGTTCCGAATATGGATATTACCTTACTGCATTCTCATTAGGCTATTTCATTTATGATACATTGGAAATGTCCAATTATCTTCAGAAGAAAGGCACTGCCGAATTGATCATTCATCATTTTCTGGTAAATCCCAGGATCCTAAAATTATTTCCTAAATTCTGATTGGTCCCCTGATTCAGGTCATGGCATGTTTTCTCAATACTGTTTTCTACACCCGGTTCATTGGCTACAATATGATCGCATTGATGATCGAATTAAGCAACATATTTCTACATTTTCGGCAATTATTATTGCTTTCCAATCATCCCAAATCGACCAGACTGTATCAGATTAATAGTGTCACCAATATTGGTAAGTAATTTGTCTGAATATGATCGAGCAAGCATTCTCAATCAAATGTTTCTATTTCCAGTTCTATTCGTGCTGGTTCGTGGAATGTGCATGTTTTGGCTATGGTATACATTGTTCGTCAACCTAGATCGTTTACCATCGATCACCTTGATTGTTGCATTCACTTCTATGTTTGGCATTACGATCACAACTTCATTTCTATTCAAAAGACTATACAATTCGGACTTTGTGGTCACCAATCATCACCGTCATCATAATCATCATCATCCTAATGATGAGAAAAACAATGATCAAAATGTTCAAAAACAACACACATTCCTGAATGGCCATCGTAAACGCGATTCCAGTTCGGACGATGATTTCAATTACGAAGGAAAAGGAAAATCATACTCATTATCGAAAAAAGACATCAATTAGTTTTTTTTGGAATACGTATGTTTGTTAACTTTCAAAGATTATCTAAATTAATCAACAATTATTCAAAAAAAAATGAAAAACGGCGGCGGGAAAAAAATTATTATTTGTATTATTTGTCAAACAATATCATCATTCTTTTACAAATCTTGACATTTTGACAAAAACAATTACATCAAAATTAGTTCAAATTATATTATCAAAAACCATACAACAATTGATGATTGGATTGCATTAATTTATACGTTTTGTGTGATTTCCTGGGAAAAACCGGAACCGGTAGTCTTGCATTGAAATATCCGTTGTTTGTGGATGGTTTGTATGCAGCATAAGGTTTCCCGCGAACCATCAATGGTTCCGGTGATGGATAATCTTCATTTGGATTGGCCGCCACCACTTGACCATCAAAAGACATATTTTCATCATAATAATTAGGTTCCGGTTGTGGTGGTCTTTGTGGTATGATTGTTTCATCTTCATTGCCATATTCTTCTTCTTCGTCGCCGGTGGGGGGAGTATCAGGATTCTCATTTTCAACATACTCAGGGCTCATTGGGCTCATTGGTGGAAATTGGAATCGTTCTTGTGGTAGCTGAAAATTATCCGGATCCTCGTATCCTCCTCGGGGCAGCAATAATTCTCCACTTCTGAATGAATCATGAATAGCCTTTTGTTGATTGTGAATCTCATCCAGTTCGCTATAAACAGTAGGAACCGGACGTCGATCCATCATGACCGTTCCTGGGTAGAATTTCTGTCTGTTCAATTTCATGTAAGGATATGCTTGATGATTTTTCAAGAACATCGACTTTGCTTTGCTTGCTTGGTAGTGATTACGATGAGGTTGATTCGAAACTCGAAAACCAGCGCCACCTGGATGATGGCGAAGATGATGCTTCCAATGATGAGCATTAGCTCTGCTATTATGGATGCTTGCCTGGTTCCAATAATCAAAATAATTGGGCGATCCAAGAAGATTCGCCGCCGACATTGGCATTGACAGAGACATGGGCCGTGGCCGTGGTCTGGCATATGGCATCAAATTTGATGGTAACATTGACCGACTGCTTGATGGATGCAGATCATGGATCGGATCCATCGAATCAATCTGATTGAATTGATCGTTGACCATTCTTAGTTGATCGATTACTGTGGATAAACTACGTTTGGATCTGATTCTGGTTCGGTTTTCTTGTTCATTTTGTTGTCCGGAAACCACTGGAACCGTTGTTGTGTTGTTTAGAGCTTTGACCATTCTGATTGGCAAGCTCGATGATTCATCTTGATCAAAATCATCATCATCTTTTGGTTCCCAATCGTTTGGTTCATTTTTCCGAGCAGTTTTCGTATCCAATTCAATTAGATTAGGTTCAGTTTTCGAATCATTTGTTTCCGGTTCCGGTTCTGCATCCGGTTCTTCTTCACCACGATTCGAGGAATTATCATCATCATTATCATTATTATCACCATTTGTTCCCGAACCGGTTTTATCCACCTCCTCTACCTCCTTATTATCACCCGTTTCACCATCACCATTCTCTTCTCCATCCGTTGATTTAGATGGTTCTTGTTGATGGTCATTGTCGTTGTGGTTGTTGGTGGTGGTTTCCTCTTCCTCGGCTGCACCACCACCACCATCATCCGGTTTTGACTCCGCCTCACCATTGTGGTTGGTGGCGCCACCTTTCGGGATAGTTGTACGATATTGGTTCAAATATTCGAATGGATCTGGAAAATGGATCAAAACAAGATTCAACAATCTCTAAGAACCGGAAAATGGGCGGGGAAAATCACAAGCCACTCACCATATGGTAGAGGTGTGTCATCATCATCGCGGCCGCCTCCGCCACCACTATTATCATCGGAATTCTCTTCCGAAGTTTCATTTTGATGATCATCATCATCATCATTGTCATCACCACCGCTACAATCCGCTCGATCATCATCAGTGGATTTGTATGTTGTTGGCCTCTTCTTGGTTTTGGTTTTAGCATAATTTTCCGCTGATTTTTCCAACGAACAAGGTGTTTCGTTCGTGGTGAATATCGGCTGATAGTTGGGCATGAATGAACTGAACTCATCCAATGAATAGGAAACGGTGGGCGTGAACTGTTCCAAACCAGGAGTGGTGAATGGAAATGTTCGTGGTTGATCATTGCTGTACAATTGATTGTAATAATCAATTATCAATTGTACTTCTGGATTTTGTGGCCTTTGTGGCTCCGTGGCAACCAGTATTGGTTCCGGATCCATCAAAGCGGGAGCAAATCGAAAATCCGGTTGACCATGATGACCATGATGATGATGATGATGATGGTGGCCGTGATGATGATGAGGCGGACTATTGGACAACAGGTATTGTGGCATCATCCATTCAAACAAGTTCATCATTGAATCGGAAGAGGTTAGATTTACATTCTTGTTGAATTTGTTGTCCAACTGTTTTGCTATTGTTGTTGTGGTAATGTTTCCGTCTTGGATTTGATGACCATTATCAACATTATCAACGGTATCATTGGTGGTCACGATCGAGTAAAACAACGATGATGATGATGGATCGGTGGTCGAAATGGCTATGGCTATGGTTATGCAATTCAAAATCCATATGAAAAATGCTAACATGGCTAATGTTATGGATACGGATGTTGGCGGTGTTGGTGGCGGTCCTGGTGTGGTTCGTGTGCAAATTCGTTTCAATTTCATTGATGTTTGAACCAAAGCCAAACCAATCTGATCATTGGTATTCGTTTGTTGGTTTCTATTGTGTTTGCCAGCGATCGTAAATGAAACAAGGAGAAACTCGACTCCAACTTTGTTCGGGACAACAAAAAGAGAAGTGAAAAAAGTCCTGTTGGTGCAAAATGTTGTTGTTTGTTTCCTTGTTTTGTTTTTCAATCAAATCTAATTTTTCGGATTCGAATATATCATATATATTGGTGTGGTATATTGGATATTCTCAACAATCCAACAAAACAAAACAAAACAACGAAGTCGCGACAAGATTTACAAAATAACCCGGGTGTGTATTGTCTGTGTGGCAGGCATGTCTGTTTGATTGAACACACACACAATCTCGATTCCCTATAATTACCGCATTGTTCGGGTTTTACGTGTGTATATGCGTGTGTGTGTTTCCGAGATTAATTTTACCTGCGTTCATTTGTAATTGTAATTGCATGTGACAATTTTTAATTTTCTTCGTTTCGTTTTTCTTGTTTCAAATTAAAAATCGTAGATTCAAATTTTGAATTTTTAGTGCTGCCATCTATAATTTGATTTTGGAAGTTAGCATTCGCCAACACCAGATGGCGCTGGTGTAGCGGATCTTTTGAAAATGATCCCCCGCGGACGGAGGACTTTCATATACCAAGTGTACACTTTTACATGTTCCGTTTCCATCTGATTTAATCTTTGGGTGGTGGAATGATAATGGGCGAAGCCAGCAAACAAACAAACAAACAAGCCATATTTCAATGTCAATGGTTGCAAAAAAAAAAAATTTGCTTCGGCGAACAAAACAAAAAGAAGGAGGATCCATTTTGGAGGATACGTTGATTCTAAAAATATATCGAGGCTAATGATTATGATGATGATCATAACCAGAGGTGAGCAACTGCGTGCCGCCCACCTAGCGCATTTAAGCTAAACAGTAGACCAAGCTATATTCCTCTCCACAACCGTTTTGCCCTCTGATTGGTTCATTGTGATGACCAGACACACTATAAACAGTAGAAGATGGTGTATGCCTCTCTCGCTTATTGGTACAATATGATGGCTTGAACTGGTGACGAGGCACACTATAAACAGTAGAAGAAGGGAAAAAGGCAGGCCAACTTTTGCAGAAGCTGTAAGTGTGTCTATCTGTGATTGGTGTAATGATGTGATGACGCGAACCGATGACCAGACACACGCTAAACAGCAGAAGAAGAAGGTGTATACCTCCCTCTGTGCTTGGTCTAATGTGCTGACGACGACACATCTGGTGACCAGACACACTATAAACAGTAGAAGAAGGGAAGGGAAAGGCTGACCACTTCTTTCAGAAGCTGTAAGTGTGTTTATCTGTTATTGGTGTAATGTGCCGACTCGAACCGATGACGAGACACACTCTAAACAGTAGAAGAAGACGGTGTATTCCTCCCTCTGATTGGTACAATATGATGGCTTGTACTGGTGACGAGGCACACTATAAACAGTAGAAGAAGGGAAGGGAAAGGCTGACCACTTCTTTTAGAAGCTGTAAGTGTGTCTTTCTGTGTGATTGGTGTAATTATGTGATGACTAGAACCGATGACGAGACACACTATAAACAACAGAAGAAGGGAAACGGGAGGTGTGTTTTTTTTCTCCTCTTCAGAGGGGTTTACATTCTACAAACTACTCTTTATGTGTGCCGCGCGCCAAAAAATTTCAAAAAAAAAATTTAAATTTTCCCGTTTATTAAAAAAAAAAGGTTGATCACCGCTGATTTTAACCATCTTATTCTCGAATGAAGCGTTGATATCTAGGTTTAGGTCATCGGGCACGATCTAACGGGCGCGATCTAACCGAAACGGAAACGCGATTAGCCATTGTTCGGTGCCTAAGCGAATTGTCTGTTTGTTTGTCGAAAACACATATTTCATGCATCAAACAACACCGATGATTGCCAGTGTGATTTAAAAATAGCCCCATACCTGTTCGAGGTATTTGAGAGGCTAAAGACGATTATCAACCACCATGGTTTTGTTGTTTTTGGCTTTCGATTTGCTTTCGATGAAGCAATGATAAAACAACGACAACGACAACAAAATATTTTAAAAATATGATCTCTAAGAAACCGGTCTTCTTGTTGCAAATAAATGTGCAAAAAAGAAAAGTATCGCAATCCAGTTTCAACATGATCACAAACATGATCCAGCTTAGTGACCATCTCATTTTCATCAACATGCAACATGCCTTCACAATCCAGTCCCGTCAAGATCTCTGGATGGACGGATGGATAAATGGATTCGATCCACGAATATCCAAAACAGAAACTAGGATAAACTAAACTAAAACAGTATCATTATCAGTGTTTGTGGTGGTTCTCTTTTGATTTGATCTTTGATTTTGGCTTCTCTTTTTTTCGCCCCGATCGGCTTTCTTGGTCTTTCTGGCCATTATTTCACTGAACGCAACAGGTGTGTATGTGTGTGTGGCTCTTTTGGATGCTCAAGATGAAGTTTTCGTTATGGTGAAGAGTCCAAAATATTTTTGAAGAGCATTTCAGTATTCATCAAGCCCCGGCCACCACCACCATCACTGTTGCCAATGATTTTTGGCACAAGAAGAAAGAAAATATGATTTTCCAAAACGTTTTGATTTGATTTGATTTGATTTTTTTAAGTCGGACGTGTTCTCTCTCGCTCTCACTTTTTGTCTCTCGCGCCAATCTTCTTCTTCTGATTTAGTTTCCATCGTTGTCCTCGATCTGATCTCTCTCTCGCTCGTTCGTGGAACGTGCCAGATCCTGCTGTGATAGGAAGTTTCCATTGAATTCAACGAGAACAACAACAAGAGAAAACAACAAAGAAGAAGAAGAAGAAAAAATCATTTTTTGCGGAAACAAAGTTTGTCGGACGTTTGTTCGATTGAAACATTCTCGGGTGTTTTCGGCCTCGGTTTGGATCCGGGAAAGAGACCGAGAGTGAGAGCGAGTGAGTGAATGAGTGAGAGGAGGCAGGTGGTCAGTGTTCCAGCAATAATATATTGTTAGTGTTAGTCATCATCTTCATCGTCTTCATCATGATCATCAAAATGTTTGGCCAACTTTTTGCCATTGGCCATCATAATCATCATCCGCATCATCATCATCCGAAGCATCATAATCATGGATTTTTATCATCATCATCTTCATTATTATTATTGTTGTTTTGTTTGTTGGCCATCATTTCTGGTAAGTGGTACAAGTGTACAAGTTTGTCTGGTTGAAAACCATTTCGTCTTCCTCGCCAAAAAGGAAATCTCATCAATGCCCAAAGACAACGAGGTTCATCATCGTCGTCATCATCTTCAGCATCACCCTCCTCCTCACAGCAGCAGCAGCCATCCTCCCGGCAATTTTCCCGGGGCCAACCAGAACAAATACCGCCAATCAATTCACCGCCACCATTAACATCGAATCCGGACCCGGATGAGGATCCATCCGGTCATGGATCCGGTGGTGATTTTACCTGTCCCAAATCGGATGGTCTATTCGCCGACCCTGTTAATTGCCGGAAATTCAATTTGTGCGGTAATTGGCGTGCCTGGAGTCAAACATGTCCACCATCATTATATTTTGATTCAAAGCTTAAATTTTGTACGTTCAAAACGGAACAATTGACATGCGGTCCGGTGGATGAAGCCGAAGCAAGAGCCGAAGAACGTGAATTAAGCCAAGAAGCATTGCCCAATTGTGATCTGAATGAATGCCGTTTACCGAATTGTTTCTGTACCAATGATGGTACATTGATACCGGACAATATTCAACCAAGCCAAACACCACAAATGGTTATGATCAGTTTTAGTGGTGCGCTCAATGATCTTGTTTATGATCATTATCGTCGGGTTTTGGGATACGGAAATCGTTTCAATTCACAACAATCAAGGTTTGTTTCCACCGTCCGTAAACAACGGATATGGATATGGGCACTCTAATGGACACACTTGTCTTGCTTTGTTTTCCGCTTCCTAATCCTAGACGTAATCCTAATGGATGTGGAATTAGGGCCACGTTCTTCATCAATCATGAATACTCGAATTATGCACAGATTCAATGGTTCGCTGCTCAAGGCCATGAGATAGCTGTTCATTCTATAACGTATGTCGGATCCATTTGTTGATTGTTGAAATATATTGTTTTGGATTTAATTTTTTGGAACATCCATCCATCCATTGTTTCTCTCCATTGTTTCTCTCTCGCTTTAGCCATCGTCAACCGGAAACCTGGTGGACCGATACGGCGAATTATTCTGATTGGGCCGAAGAAATGATCGGTATGCGTGAGATAATCATTGCCAATGCTGGCGGTGGTCAATCACCGGTGTTGACCAGGGAGAACGTTATTGGGATGAGAGCACCGTTCATACGACCGGGCGGTAATGCCATGTTCGAGATGGCACATGATTTTGGTTTGCTATATGATTCAAGCATTGCCGCACCACGTGGTACACCACCATATTGGCCATTCACCTATGATTATCGGCAACCGTTTGATTGTTCTAATCAACCGAAAAAAGACGAAAGCAAACGTTTCGGTCCAACGGATGATGATTCCGGTTATGGGCGTGGTTTCGGGTCCGGTCGTTCACGTTCGTCCAGAGCCAAACGACAAACACCGTTTTTGGGTCGCCCGTTGAAATGTCCTACGAGAGCGTTTCCAGGATTATGGGAGGTTCCCATAAATCCATTGTTCAATGAATTCAATACATGTCATCATGCTGATCAATGTGTGTTTCCGGCCGCCTCGGATGATGATGATATCGAATCGATTGTGGATTTCCTTAAAGAAAATTTCGAACGCCATTACAACACCAATCGTGCACCGTTTCAATTGAATTTTCATGTTACTTGGTTCACACAAAAGTAGGTTACACATTGATGATGATGATGATTTTCGAGTTCCCGTTAGGCTGATCTAATCAAACTAATCAATTTTTTTTGACCGGAAATCCGACAGACGAAACATCCGAGCTTTGAATCGTTTTATTGATCACATCCAATCGTTGAAAGATGTTTGGTTGGTTACGTATCAGCAAATGTTGAATTGGGTACGAAATCCCAAACCAGCCACGGAATCCTTGTTCCCGTGTGAAAACAATTCCACCGTGTATTCTTGCGCCCGACCACATACCTGTGTGTTGAAGCATTATTTGACCAAAGATAATTCAGCGGCCACCGAAGATAACTACGCCCGAGCCGATACAAGATATATGCCCGTTTGCCATTCAACCCTTTGCCCACAACAATATCAATGGTTCGGTAACACTGCTGGGAAGAAACGTAATTTCAAGACAATCATGCAATTGATCGAAGAGAATCCACTGCCACCATTGCCACCTACTGCCGCCGCCGATGAACATCAGCCAACATTCCAGCCGGATCCCAACCAGACGCGTTAGAATCGGATTGGAAACTAGTTTAGCTTAGCTTTTAGATTATCATTCTTTTTTTTTGGTTATTGCAACAAAATGAAAAAGATGATGTTGCATAACACACATTCTTAGATCCACCTTTTTGTTATTTATTTTAAATGTTTGTCTGCTTATTGTGAAATTTTGTTTTTCTCCGCATCACCTTCATCATCCTTCTTCCATTCATTACAATAAAAACAAAAATATGTAAAAAAAAATTGAAATTGAAATTTTCACGCAAATATGCAATAATTTTTCAAAACGTTTGCATCACACCGCATCGCTTCAAAACCGCTTTCGCACTGGGTCAAAATCTAAATATTTTAGTGAAAACGAGAATGTTTTTGGGGATGTTTGTCGCAAATTGCGAAAACACTCTGGACAATGTCTGCCCACAGGGATGCCCAACCGCCAGCGCAACTCGTTTCAGCGTATCGCGCTAGGTTTTCACTGTCAATGCACTGTTACTTGTCCTATCCCCTAAATTAAGCCGCCTCCCCAAAAACCAAAGTTAAACGATAGTTGAACAGAGATAGAGCTAGAAGAAGGAGGAGCATACGACCCTTTTATTGGTTACAATTTTCATTTAATTTGCCCTTTTAAAACTTGGCACTAGCTCTTTATAGTGTGTGGCTGGCTATAAGCTCGAAAGAGGTTGGACTTCCCTGCTCATTAGAAGTAGCAAAAGCACAATTTCATTTCAAAAATGGAACAAGTTTGAATTATGCGCTTCGAGAAACTTCCTGGAAACCATATTGAAAAAAAAGTTCCCGGGAAGTGACCACGTGATCACCGTATTTCAGAGTCTGAGAATTCTGTGATCTTAGGAATCCGAGAATTTCAAGAATTATTTTTGGCTTTCAAATATGCCGATAGTGAATTGTAGCCGATGTAAAAGTGCACGTGCCAATGTTAAGCGATCTAAAACGGTCAGTTTTTGGTGAATTCAATGTTTTAAAATGATTGATTGGTCGATTGATTCATTGATGGGAATTTTACAGAACGATTCCTTGTGTAAAGAATGTTTCTATTATTGTTTTGAAACAGAAATCCATGAGACCATTGTTCGTGGTCGATTGTTCAAACGAGGCGAGAAGATTGCCATCGGTGCTTCCGGAGGAAAAGGTTAAATTTGGAGCCAGATTGGTTGGTCGGTCAATCTATTAATCTTCACTTGTGATTTGTTCCAGATTCCACAGTTTTGGCTTACGTATTGAAGTTATTAAACGATCGCCATGATTATGGATTGAATCTTTTCCTTTTGTCCATTGACGAAGGGATCACTGGTTATCGTGATGATTCGTTGGAAACGGTAAAACAAAACCAAATTGATTATGGTCTACCATTGAAGATACTCAGTTACAAAGATCTATATGGCTGGACCATGGACGATATTGTACGAGCTACAGGGGTGAAAAACAATTGTACATTCTGTGGTGTGTTCCGACGCCAAGCATTGGATAGAGGAGCAATGCTTTTGCAATGTGATTCAATCGCAACCGGCCATAATGCTGATGATTTGGCTGAAACCATTTTGATGAATGTTCTCCGTGGTGATATTGCTCGACTGGGACGTTCCACTCGGATCGTTACGGAAGTTGCGGATGAAACCTCAGCAGAGACGCCTACCGGTTGGTGTATACGTCGAGCGAAACCATTCAAATATACCTATGAAAAAGAGATTGTACTTTATGCCCGGTTCAAAAAATTGGTATACTTTAGCACCGAATGTATATACTCGCCAATGGCCTATCGTGGTTACGTTCGGGAGCATTTAAAACAATTGGAAAACATTCGTCCATCGGTAATATTGGACATTATCCATTCTGGAGAATGTTTTGATGAATCTTCTTCATCTAGGCGTTCCAATAACCAAACCGGAAGTGATCGGAAGATTCGAACCGTAGGTGTTTGCCAACGATGCGGTTATATATCAAGTCAGGATGTTTGTAAAGCTTGCGTTCTATTGGAAGGATTGAACAGTGGCCGACCTAAATTGGGCATTGGAAAGACAAGTAAAATTGACAAGGAATTGGCACGAAATCCTCGGCCGACGCCGCCTTCGATCCGGTCGGAATGTTCCACGAATAACTGTAGCTGTCAACAATCAAAGTGATCAGTGTGATTTGCACTAGCGTGTTCGATAATTAATTCTGGAATTTTCCGTTGATTGTTGTTAATTGTTGTTATAAATCCGAAAAATACAATAAAATAAGATCAAACCGTGGTTCGATTTTCCGTGGTTTTATAATTTAATTAGAACAAAGGCGAAAATCAAGTTATCACCACCACCTGGTTGGTGGGTGTAATGGTGTGGTTTTCGCAAATTCCAAAAAAAAATAATTCCACCGCTTCCGACTGCGCAAATTACCGAATACCGAATATCGTTAATTACCGAAACCGAGAGAGAATTTTCATGTAGGCCGCTGCCTAAATAATTTATGCTCAGAATTAGCCACATACCACATACAGCCCGTACGCCCACATGCGAACAACACCCAACCACCGAACAAGATCCGAGACCGAAAATCTGTTAATTATTGCGGCCTCTTAATTACTGGGAGGCAATTTTGTGTTGTGGTGGTGGGTGTGGGGTGTCGCACAGGCAGACACATATTATCTTGGCGTCAGCGAGCCGCTCTATAATATGCCTACCGCGTGTACTGGTGGTTTGGACAACTTTTCCAGTTATCTTTTATTTTTGTTTGTTTGTTTCTTTCTTTATTATTTTCTGGTTGGATTCTTGGATTCTTGGATTCTCCGTGTGTTGTTGTCGGCCGGTTGTATATTCAAACCAACCAATATAGATAAAGATGGAAACATTGGTGGTGGTTGAACAGCACATTAAATCCAAGGAAATCCAGCCAAGCGTTGGAATTGAATTTTGGATTTCGTTCGTTCTTTTCGTGTTTCCGTTCGCGGTACCGAGACGCATACACACATGCACAAATAAGTAACAGGAGTTTCGGTAGTTTTCGGGGGCGGGGACAAACGATTTTATTTTTTTTTTTATATCAAATTCGATTGGAAAATGAAATTTTCTTTTTAAAATAATAAGACGAGCTGTGACCGAAACACCGAAATAGGAACAGTAAGAGAGGGAGAGAGAGAGAGGGAGACAGGGCGCGACTGGAGGGAGCCAAATATATCTGGAACCAAAGCCGCCACAATATTGACAATTTGTTTGTCAATTTTTCTTTCGTTTTTCTCGTTTCTTGTTCGCCTTGGATTCTGGATTCTGGATTCGCTGGCAAAAACAAATTTCATCCTCTTAGTAGTAGTTTATTTTGCTATTTTTTTCTTTCGCCTGGTTTTGGTTTGGTCTTGGTCTGGTATGTTTGTTCCGCTTGATAGTGCACTTCATCATCATCTTCTTCTTCTTCAGATTGTTCATTCAGTTCTGTTGCGGGGGCAACGTTTCAAAGTTTGTCGAGTTTCTCTCCTCTTCTCCTGCCGAGATCCACGGCAGCACACGGCAGTGAAGCCAACCCAACCAAAATAAGGGGCAAGAGAGAGAGAGAGAGAGAGAGACAGGGAACCATTTGATTGGGTAAGCGTGTGTATGCGTGTATGTTGGTGGGCGTATGCACTGAAGATTGACAATTATTGAAATGAACCATTGACGACGGTCTTTCAATTTGTGCCCAACTAGGGCCATAGTCGGGCTACACTTGAATTGCTTGTGTGAGAAATAAGTAACCAGAATGACAACCATTTCGACCAGTTATGGTGGGTGTGTCCATTTGCAACCATGCTACAACAATGAGATTCGAAACACAACAACAACAACAACAACTGGTTGTAACCTACCACCAACAAGGAGGACATCGATTGATGGACGAACAAAAGAGAGCGAGAGCGACCAACATTTTTAGGGGCCTTCTTGTTTCCTTTTTTCCATTCAATTCATTCATGGCTTTGGCTAGGCTTTTTTTTCTGGTGTAGGATCCAGAATCCAGAATCCAGGGGGATGACCACCGAAAAACCAGTCCAAGATAACGATTCGAATAAAAAAGAATATAAATAATAATAATAATAATAATAATAAATTTCAAAATGATCGATTTGTCATATTCCTGGTCGGTGGAGTTTTCACTGGTGCAATTCTTTTATTTCCCCCGCCTCCTTTTTTTTGTGCAAGCCCCGCCCCACCACCACCACCGCCCTCACATTTCAAATTCGATCCATTGTGTGTGCGTGAGCTAGTTGCTGGCTGGTGGGTGTGGCCCTGAACAAATTTGTTTTTGATTGATTTCGATTTGATTCTGTTTGGATTTTATTGTTGTTTGGTTTCATCATTTGTTGTTTTCAACCATTGTGTTTGGGCGGCTGGTTAATCCATCAAACTAGCTTCAGCAACAGACATGGTTGTTGTTTGCTGATTTCCGGCAGAGGACAACACTGGAACAAAGGGCTAGCAAAAGCAAACAACAACAAGAAGAAGAAACGAGAGAAACGCGCCAAAAAAGGATTTTAGGCTAGCTTCCTGGGCGTGGCGTATCACGGTAGAGTTTGTCAGCAGTTACAGCAGCGGCAAATTTCAATCCCATTTATGGATGATGATGATGATGAATCAGGCTGGCAATCAGACAGGCCAGTCAACAGACAGCAGCCAATGAATAGCCGCGTTTCAAATTGGGGGCGGAGTAAAAGACAGAGAGAAAGAGCGATAGGGATAGAGCTAAACGCAACGCATCAATTTCATTTGTTTTGACATTAATTAATTGGCCAATCAAACATTAGGATATCTATCTTCACATGGCCACATCCCACAGCCCTCACAGACCACAGGCCTATAAACGTTGCCAATGCACAGAGACACACCAGCACGCACATACAGTGCTGATATAGTGAGTGGTGGCAATTCCCAATTGATTTCACTATGTATGTTGGATGTTTCATTCTTCATTTCATTTTCATTTTGATTATATTTGATGTAATAAAAATCCGCAAATTTTTTTTTCTGGCGCGCGCTCTCGCTCGCCCGCGCCCGGACAAGAAAACAAGAATCCTCGAAAAAAAAGAAAGAAACAAGAAGCGAAAAACAGAAAACAGGGAACAGGGAACCACCAAGTAGAATCCATTCTGGAACAACCAGTTTTTGGAACAACCACAAAGACAACAGAACATAACATAACGGAACAACAAGAACCGTACCACAACAACCACAACAACATCAACCACGCAGAGACCTCGAAACCTCATTCAGGATCGTCAATGAGATGTGTTAATCTAATTTTCTTGGCTCAGAAAAAAGCGAGAACGAGAAAGCGAAAAAAAATACCAAATCTAATTGATGATGAAACAATTTTATTTTGGCGCGCTTTCTTGTTTTCTTGTTTTGTTTTTTGTTTTTCGTTTTTCGTTCGGCGCGCTGCTGCTGCTGCTTATAGTCCATGTCCATTATAGATCACGTTGGTTTGGATATGTGTGCATGTGCGCGGGTGCGTGCGTGAGGGCTACTCCTTATTTTCCATTTGCACGCCCACAATCAACCAACTAGCCAGCCAATGATTGGTTGGTTGAATGGATTTGGGGGCGGAGCTTAGTACTTCTCGCTTCTCGCAAGGCAGGCAGGCAGGCACAGGCAAGAAGATTGAGAAACGTCAATGGAGTTTGACGACGGCGATCATCATCATCATCATCAATGGCTAATATCCACCACCATGACCGTTTCTTCTGGATGTTTAAATACAATTGTAATAATAATAATAATAATAATAATCAAACAACTGGAACAGCCAATCAGAGATTCGGCCAGCAGCTTGGCAACAACAAGATGCTGCAATTTTGCTGGCCCTAGCTAGTTGTGTTCTTATCACAATTTTCTTATCATTTTTTCGGGCCAATTTCTCGTTTGTTTCTCGGATTCTCGGATTCTCGGATTCTCGGTTTTTCTCTCTCGGTTGGCCAAAGCCCCAGAAAAAGATAATTCACATCCATTCGTGTGTTTGAGATATAAACTGCTGAACGTTCTTATTTTGTTGCTGTTACTGCTACGTATTATCATTCGGTTTTTTTCGGGTTCTTATTTGGTCAGAAATGGCCACACAAATGGCTGACCTCCTGAGCTTGTGAGCTCCACCAACAAATCCACCAAAACGTACCAAGAGTCACGTCTGTGGATAATATTTTTTACTTATTCTAACTTATTCTTCTTGCAAAAGAACAATGAAAAAACGAACAAAACAAAAAACAAAAAAGTTGCCGATGCTCACAGAATACACACGCACACACACGAACACACAAGCCGTACACGTTTCTGGTAACAACAACAGGAAACAGCAAAACAGCGATTCCGTTCCGAATCAACCACACACACACACACACAACGAGTGCATTGTCTGGTTTTCCAGTTGTCTGGTGCATCAAACGAATTAATCGTTTAACATATTATTATTAGAAGAACTTCCTACGGAATTCCGACCACTCTTAGCACTATTATCAACCATTATTAGAACCACCACCAGACTACGACCCAGTAACCAGCCTGTAACCGTAACGGTATTAATAACGGTATTAATAACCGGATCTTGATAGATCGTATTTCGGCGCGGGAACATTTTCAAAATTCGAAACGTTTTTGGGCTTCAAAGGCCCGGTGAAACGGCTTGAACGAACTTGAAGATTCAATTGAGCTTAAGCATTTGGTTTTTTTTCGGATAATATTCTGCTTGGTTGCTTGGTTCCCGGACAAATATTTTTTTGCTGTTTTTTCATTTTTTTTTCTCTTCGCATTTCTCCGTTTTCTGGACTTGGCATAAGAATATCGTTTTGGATCGAGAGCGAACAAAAAATTGAAATTCATTTTTCATCTCGTGTATTCGTGTGTGTGTTTGTATGTGTGGGCGTGAACTGCATGCGAATGCAGGGTGTCGGTCGTGGTGCGTCTGGAAACGGATTCTTAGATTCTTGGATTCTCCCTCTTCCTCTCTCTTTCACTATTTGACTGGGAAAAGTTTCGTTTTCTAAAGCTTTTTGTTTTCAATTTTACCATTATTATTATTATTATTATTCAACAATTCTGGCTCACGCTGTATATGGTGTGTGCGTGTGGGGGTGTGTGTCTGGAGAACGAATACAAAGTTTCCAAAGTTTCCTAAGGAACTGAAGAACTGAATCCAGCCCAAACATCTCGCCGGAAAAAAACAAACGGAAAACAATTGAACGAACAACAAAAGCGAGAGAGAGAGAAGCAGAAGAAAAATAAAATATAAAGAAACTTATAATGAACAACAGCTAACTTGAGCTAACGTTTGACGAAGACAAAATATTTTTTTGGGAGGTTGTTCGGGTTCTTTTCCGAGTGAATTTTCCTTTTTTTTATTTGTTCCATTTGGAACGGAAAACGGCGGGTACGTACAGGTTCAACCATTCCGGATGAAATTGATACCCGAAGCCATCAACCCGATCACATACACCTAGTTAGGGCACGAATGCTTTTCCCGAAGAATCCCTAGGTTTGTCGGGTGTTGATTATTTTTTCGTTTGTTACAAAACGATCATTTCAAATTGATGATTACAATCAGTGGACAATACCGTCAAACCAAAAACATCGAAATAGGCGCCAACCTTTGAACTTTGTCGGGCAATTTAGGTTTCCGTTATAGACTTGAAAATCGAAGAAAATAGAGAGAGAGAGAGGAAGGGAGCAAAAAGTACAGACTGAACAAAGTCAATGAGATGATTTATGATTTGCTTTTGGTTTGGTTTTTTCAGAAATCCCAGGCTCACCAGAAAGAACAAAACAAAACAAAGCAAAAAAGAAATACCAACAACAGCAATAATCGAACGATTCCTTAGGGAATTGATGATTTCTCGCTACAACCGGAACAAAAACAATCCCCAGACTAAACGCCCAAACGCCCCTAACATTAACCTCAACCAAACGACAACAACAACAACGACGACGACGATTATTATAAATGATGGTTATTTGTTAAAGACACAAACCAAAAAAAAAGAAGAAAAGAAGAGCCAAAAAGTACAAAAATAAAAGCTTGCAACAACCTAACAACAAAAGATGCTAACCGAACACACAACCACAAAAAAAACAAAAGAATTCTTCAATGGAGCCCCTGAAATTTTTTGTGTGTGTGTGGTTCTCGGTTTTGACTCCAAGGTCCACCGTAACGATCATTCGATAATGGTGGTGGATCCTGGAACCTTGTCTGGTCTTCATTCAAAATGAACGACGAACAACCAAAAGCCATTACAAATAGAGAAAGGTGCGTGGTGGTGGTGCACAACCGTCCCCTGAACCGGATGATGATGTTTACGGAGGGGGAGTTTGCTGAAGATGATTTTCGATAACACTTCACACACTTCTAGCTTTTTTTTGTGTTAAGCATGTGATAATGATTGTGATCTTGTTTTGGTGATGGATTATGTTTTTTGTTTTGGGGTTCGGGCTTTGTGGTTGTACGCCATTTGATTTGCGGTACTTCGATCGTGTGTGCCGGTCTAGGTTGAATGGACACGGGCATTTGTCTCCCTCTAACGCTTTGTCTATGTGTGTGGATCCCGTGTATTTGTATGAATAATTTATGGACAAAGTGAAGTTTTTTGTTGTTGTTGTTCAAACCGAAAAATCCGAGAATCCACCAACAGCGAAAACAACCAGATAAAACCATTAACCGCTGGATTTTGCTTTTCGCGCTCGAGCTTAAAAAAATCTGACAGATTTTTTTTTTGTTCTCCGCCTCTAATCTCTTCCAATAGCGGCACATACACAACGGAACGAACATTCTTCTTGGTGGTGGTGGTCGATTCGCGCCATATAAACACCACCACGTACGCAGCCACACCCGCCCACCTCACACCCACACACACATATCCCATCCCGAATTGGATGTGAACCCACGCCCACCACCACCGAAACCGAAAAACAAACCACAACGACACACACAATGGGCCAACATCAAAAAAAAGTGTGTGTGTGTTGGTGAAACGCGAGAATGAAGAAGAAGAAGAAGAAGATTTCTGAAAAATGAATTATTAATTCATTTAAAAAACAAGAACAACAACAACATCACGAAAACGAACGAACGAACGAAAAAAAAGAACAAAAAAAAAGAAAAAAACTAAAGATTTGCACTGGAAATGCGATAATGCGATCCAGGAACCGAGAGAGCGAGAGCGAGAGAGAGAGGCTAACAGTCACGCCAAACTATCCAGCCAGCCAAACATTAGGCAAAGAGTACCCGGCCAGTAAGTTGGGCGTTCCGTCCGGGACCCCAGGTTCATAGGAACAAAACTTTGCTTTTAGAAAGATTAATGATTTACGAACGACGAACCGAAAAAAGAAAAAAGAAGAAGATTTCATACTAGTCATCATCATCATGAATTATAATTTATAATAATTTAAAAAAATAATGCAAAATGGATAAATAATATTAAAGGAAAAGAATTTTCATATTTCTACTTCCACCACCACCATCACCACCACATCGCCGCCTTGGATTCTTGGAACCTTGCTAAATCCATTATCCATCATTATCATCCATTGGTGCGCTTAGGGAGGCGGCGCCTAAATATGAGCGAAAAAAAATATGGATTCCAAATATCCTGGCCGCCTTGGCAACAAACTTGGCAATCATCAACAACATTTGAATAGAATAATAATCATCATCATCATGGAATCGTTTTTGTTGTTGTTGTTGTTGTTTTTTTAGGGCTTCTTCCCAATTATTTTCCTTCGGGAAATCGACGGGAATACAACTTTTGAATTTGTCGATTGCAGCACGCGTGTGTGTGTGTGTGTGTGTGTGTGTGTGTGTGTGTGTGTTGATTGCCCGGGAAAATTTTCTCACATTCTCACTCACACATCACATCACATCAATCGTAACGATTCATTTCGAGCTTATTTCGGGAGAAAAATGTTATTATATTTTTGCTTGCCCGATATGAAATCGATCTTTGGCCGAATGCCCGCGTCGATCAAAACTAAACAAAACAAATCGATATTCATAATCAGCCACAGATGTGCCAATAATTGATGCCTGATGTTTGATATTGATGATTATGATGTTTGGTTCACCCGTAGGATATGGGATACAGGATATACCCAATCGATCCATCCAAGTATCGATTCGGATTCCGAAAACAAATATACAATGTTTCTTCTCATTTCCAAGAGTTGTT
Source organism: Amerodectes protonotaria (assembly GCA_025882695.1). NCBI lineage: Eukaryota > Metazoa > Arthropoda > Arachnida > Sarcoptiformes > Proctophyllodidae > Amerodectes > Amerodectes protonotaria. The sequence goes on from JAOZJS010000094.1 coordinate 59,750, forward strand.
TTGTTTTCGTTATTAGAGGTTAAATGTTTTTGGTTCCATTTTTCCAGCAGAATGTTTCCAAGACATTTCCCTGAATTATTCTTGCGTATGATCGCTCCCCTTACTCCCTTAAATTCTGGTTACCCTTGATCGTGAACTTCACGGTCAATCTTGTTGTGGTTTCCAATTGGAAAAACTTCCTTCCAAAATGATGTCTAGATTTTCTGAACCATTTTGTGTGTGTTGTTACCAAACACAGGAAACCACACCCTAAATCAATGGATCGTAACTGTATCCAAATATTTCGCTTATTATTTATTCATAAGAATCCACAATTTTATCCACAAACTATTATGCAACAACAACAACTAAAACCAACAAAATCAATTTCTCGAATATGTTCAAGGATACACTGAAGAAGAAGAAGAAGAAGGGCAAAAAAAATATTCCTATTTAAATATTCATGTCATTTGTATGATTAACTTGTAATGTTTGCCCGAGAAAAGCAAAGAAATTCGACACTGTACGCTCCTCCCCTTTTTGTCTTTCTCCTCTCTCTCCGCGCTATTCGCGCCGCTTTGAATGAGATCGACTTTGATCGGCATTTGGGCTGGAGGGTGGAGACTATAATAATTACAGTAATGACGATTACATTAGTTTACAGTTATAGGTGGGAGTCCGTTATTTGAACAGTAAAAAAAATCGAAAAAAAAATCTCCAACGCGCTTGATGCTCAGCTCCTACTAAAATGTATTGTTCACCGAAAAAAATCGGCTCAACCCCCGTGCCTCGCTATAACGACGATAGTTACAGTTACATTTACAGTTATTTTTGAAAAACAATGTAAATGAGTGGGGCAAAATTAACCAATCACAGTTCTTCACAGTTCGACGAAGGACGGCATACAATAACTCTATATATAGAAAGGCTAGAAAACTTGATGAATGGCTTGTGATTGGCTGGTTTCGAGAAAAAAAAAACATTGACGTGAACGTAACGTTTTTTTGTAACACCCAAGCAAGCAAGGGAAACTATTGGGAAAAGGTCGATTGTAATCTTGGGGTTATTTCCTGGGAATCCGTATCCGGATCCGGAAAAAAATCAGGATTCCTCTCTAAGGAATTTATAACTTGTTGTTGGCGCCAGTGATAGGCCAGAGCTAGAACGAGCGAAGAAAAGAGAAAAAAAAGATTAAGATTCTTTGGAAACTTTGTACCGTTATTTTTTCCGATTTTTTCAAAATATGTTCCTTGTGCATAAATCTTACATAATTCTCGCTGTGATCTGGTGGTTTAGGTGGTTCTTAGAATCGGGTTTTGTTAGGCGCGCCCTTCATGTCTCATTACATGGCGTGGCATCTTCATTCAATTTTTTTTTCGGGTTTAGCTTTTTTTTCACGTTTCGGTGGAACCTAATCTCCATTTTTTGTTGCTGTTGTTGTTGTTGTTGGATTCTCAAACAGGAAGAAGAAGAAGAAGAAGAAGAGAAAAAACACACTGTCTCTTTTTTGTTCACATTTTTCTTTGGCTTTCATCCTATTCAGTTCATGTTCAGTTTTTCTTCTTCTTGTTCCTCTTTTCAATATATCAAGTTTCAAAAGCACAAAAAAACCAGAAGAAAAAAACCAAAACCAAATACACCCAATGTATTATCCATCAAAATTCTGCTCCACCAATCCTATTGATGGACCTTTGGTGGTGTACCAACAACAACAATTATCCGTTGGTGATCCTGTGCGGATCTTGATGATGATTCCCGAAAACCGAAGAAATCGTGTGTAAGAGCTGTTGTTGGTTTGCAGATTGAAGATTTTCTTTTTTACTCTCAAGTTTGTTTGTTTGTTCGAGACAATTTCCATTATCCTGGAAACAAATGACACGATCAGAACTTATAGAATTAGATCCATAAATTATTCTGCCCAGGTGCCCAGGTCTCCAAGAGAGACAAATAATAAAACAAATAACGGGACAAACGCTATTAAAATAACATTAACGTCCGTTAGAATCCTATCGCGGAAACACACCCAACCAGAGCAAATGCATTAACTTTGGACCATTCTAATGATAATTTAATTTTACCAACATTATCGTTGAAAAGAGTGAGAGAAAAAAAACAAAGACCCTTGGCGCCCAAAATCTTATTGAATATTGGACGGACTTTTTTACATAATAATAAACCTGGCTGTGTCGTGTCGGAAATAAGTTGATGTGTTTTCTTTGGTTTTTGGCCCGACCAAAACAGAATCAGCCATGTCTATGTTCACTATGTTTCTCCTTTTTTTTTTGGAAATTTATTGTTTTTCACGCTCAATGCGCACAGATCGAGAATCACACCCATGGAAATCACCATCAGAATGAAGAAAACAGAATAAAAAAAACAAGATATTTGCCCGAGAAGAAGAAGAAGTAGAAGGCCGAACAAGGACCGGAAAGAAAATCATTGAGCAAGCTTCTTTCTCTCTGATTTTATTTTTCGTTGCTTTTCGGCCTCTTCAATCGGATCCAATTTTGTTGTTTTCGTGCCTGCACGCAACAATGGGCGCAATACGACATAGACCGAAATTTCGTAAAATAAAAATAAAAAAATGCAATGCAGGAAAGAAAACTTTTAGATTATTTCAGGGGCTGATTTGCTTTGTGACACACATACTGTGAACGCAATAATGCAACACAAAAAGTCAAGAATCTTTGGAAAAAAATGACACTTCTGGTTCCGTTTTTTTTGTTTTTCCTGAGCTCCACCGCTCGTTACATTATTTCCGATTGATATACCGCCAAATGTGAGTGCCAACCCAACTCTGATGATGACAAGACGAGAATTCTGATGAATATTTAAAGTTTATTTCGTATAAGCGTACGCCTGTGTGTGTATGTGTTCCTATGCAACAAATTGGGCGTCATTAAAAATAATGTCTTTCAATAGCGCGCGCACACACACCAACTGTATTTCAGGGGTTTGCCTCATCAAACTTGTCTCCTCCCCTCTATTTCATTCCTATACAAAAAAAAATGTTTGTTTCGGGCTTTCGGCCTTGTTTTGCTTGTTGTTGTTGTTTGCCTGTAAATAGCCAGTAATTTAATTCATTCATTCATCCAGAAAAGAAGATCGACTCTTGCACTCGATGGTTATACTTTATTGTTATTCTTCTTCTTAATCATCTTTCTTTTTGTTGCTTCTTTCCTTTTCCTATTTTATCTTGTTCCATCCACATATATCATGATGGTGATAGGAAGCCATTTATGTCATCCAAAATGGTGGTGGCGGCGGTGGCGGTGGCGGTGGCGGCGGCAAAACACCAGGGTCTTCCTGTGCGTATCTTCAAATGAGTTCGTTCTGTTTCTCGGATTCTGTTCCGACATTTCCCGCCAATCTCGTTTCCAGAGTTTGGCGATGATCATCATTGCTGACACATGATGGTGGCCATCAAGATCATGATCATTATACTTTTCTTCTAGCCAAATGACAAATACCAAATGGCCGCCGACATTGATATTTTCATCATTCCAGGATTATTATCATCATCATCATCATAAGCGTTCCTTTTTTGATGACTTCCAGTCTTGGCTGGTACATGTACATAAATTCTATGCACCAAAACGCTAAACATGAAACATAATCAGGATCGACCATTGCGGACTACCTCCTGTAGCGATACAAATTGTCGTTTCTGGCACACATTCTCCTTAGCTGCTCTGCTCTGAATAACTTCAGGAACCGAACATGTTCAGGAAACACGATGTAAGGAACTGGGAACTGCTCTCTCTCTCTCTGCTTAGCTTGTTTTATTATTAGCCGGGTAGTCATTCAAAAAAGTTGGTCGGTCGGTCGGTTGATTAATAATTTCCCGACTGCTTCACATGGCAACACCCACTTCTCCCTTCTCCCCCCTTCGCCCTCTTCGAGGTTCAGACTACATTGAGAAATTTGATGGATTTGTTGTAGTACGACTCTCACCTTTTCGAGAAAAGTTTTCTTTGGTTGATCCAGAAGGAAGGAAGGAAGGAAATTAATATGGAAAGTTGTTTTGAATTATTAATTCGTCCATCACTACACGAACGAACCAACCACGACCATAAACTAACTGCGTCCCCTTACACACTCTCCGTGACAGTTTGATCATTGTCCAAGATGAATGAGCTATAAGTGACAAATTCCTCACGCCAAGTTGGTGTGGTGTGGTGTGGTTCCCAATTGAATTCTGTTATTATTATTATTATTATTATTATTATTATTATTATTAAAATATAATATTCAAAACATAATCTGAAATATTAATATTAATGAAAAGAAGCACTGAGAATGGTGTCATGGTGGATAGTTCTGTCTGCCAATAAGGCAGCCAGCAGTATACGACTGCCAATAGACAATGGCGCCAAGTCTTATGCCAGGCTTTCATTTTTTTCCAAAATATGGTTAGGGATGTATTTCAGGAATTATATTCCTCTTCCACCATCATCATCATCATCATCCTCATAATCATCATCATCCGCATCCGCATTGTCCTTTCAGCCATTGTTAAGATTCTGTTCTGTTCTCAATCTTATTGTAGTTATTTCTGTTGTTTCCAGTAGGAGACTAATAAAAAAATAATAATAAGAAGAATGTAAGAATCTTATAATGCAAAGAGACAAGCAGGTTATTAGACAGGCTGAAAGCTATTGCTAATAATGATGTCGAAATAATATTGATTTTTGTGTTTTCAATTTCGATATAAACTCCCATGTACTGAATGCAAATGCTTTTTTTTAGGATTTTTATTATTACTAGGTTTCCTATCAATCCTACGCCGCCCTCGGATGAGCGCCATAGCCCCAAGCAGAATATAAAAAAATGATGATGATGATGATGATGATGATTCCAGGCACGGAAAGGGTCAAGAATTTTGATTAGATGATAATAACAATGATAATAATGATAATAATAATGATAATAATAATGATTGCATCGAGTAATACCTTCCAGGTATACATATTCCAGGTACGAATTCTGGATTCGTAATGATAATTACTTAACTTTATCATAGACAGTAGTAGACAGAAATTATGTTCGAAAAAAATGGGCGTCACACAAATTTTCCTTTGTAGCCACTCCTCCTCTCAGCGATCTATAATCGCAATGTACAGTTTTTAGCCCCTCCTATGGGAAGGGAAAATCTCATTTGTTGCTGTTGATTGATGGCCATAATTTGTTTGAAACACACCCACCCACCCCACACACACACACACGCACATACATTCCGGTGGTTCAAAATGTTTCCAGTTTCTTCCTGTTCATACACGATCAATGTTTTTTTCTTTTGTGTTTCTCTGTTCTGTTTGTGAGTCCGGATAGTTTTCCAATCTGGTCCAAGAATATGCTTCCATATTCCAATGGACAAACTAAACTTTGGTTGCTAGCCTATCGTGTTTTGCTAATTATGGCCATTATTTATCGGCACACTTTGCTTTCATTATATTTTCATTGTTGTCGTTGTTGTTGTTGTTGTTGTTATCGTTCGGGTGGCGAAATGGTTCTGGTGTGTGCACCAGAATAATTATCACACATACAGAACACACACATATTGCATTGAAAGCGAACACGCCCCCTCGACACACTTACCCACTTGCAGACACAGATTCCGTTCAGTGGGTCAATGAATGATGGCCGACAACAACAACAACAATACAACATTGACGGAAATTGCTAATAATACAATAACAACCAAAATAACAATAATAGTAATAATAATAATAATAATAATAATAATAATCGCCATCATCACAAATGGAAACCAAGTAAACTAAATTTGCGCGCCAATTTTTTTTTGTATTTTTGGCGCGCCAATATACAAAATATGGTTGGGGCGATGGAAAAAGCAATGCATAATAAATCATTGTCAAGACACACAACGCCTCCCCATCAACGACAACCCACACAGATATGGTCCACACTTGCGCAGCCTATAAACCTATGAGGTTTTTATAGTTTCACACCACAAGCTCCGCCCACAAGCTATTCTTATAGAGTTGATTTTAGACACACACACACATGCACACACTCGCAATCTATTTCAATCACTTTTCGATTTTGATCAATTTCGTCCTCGACCATACGGATTTTTAGGAGAAGGGAAGGGCCAGAGATAGGGAGAGAGAGAGAGTGAGTGAAAATCAGGATTTCAGGATTCAAAATCGAATGGCGCCATTTAAGAAAATTGGAACCGAAACCCCTCTAGAACCCACAGGCAGATCTATGTTCCATTTTCATTTGCCAATAGCCGACATCTGTCAATGTGATTTTGGTGATTTTGGTGGTGGTGGTGTGTTTTCCACCAGCCATCGCCATCGCCATCGCCACCACCAAAATCAATTTGTTGATTGATTGTTTATAAATATATATTTTTTTACAGTAGTAACTGGCTTCATTGTTGCTATTCAATTTATGAAAGAGCGAGAGAGAGAATATTCTCATGAAGAAAATGAATAGAGAAACTCGCCCATCACACACTCCCAATATTCCCCCTGCCCGTCCCTCTGTATGTATGTGTTCTTGTTTCTAGGCTCCCCGAGGGAATCCAATATGTGATATTTTGGGCGCGTAGTATTTCAACAGAGACAGACAATAGAGAAATAGAGTAAAAACAAAATATAAAGATTCTGGCAATGATGATGATGATGATGATGATGGCGTGGCATAAACTTGCCACCGACTGAAGGACTGAATAATACAAAAGAATGAAAATAACGGAAGGATAAACCAAACACACAATACCGACCAGTCAGTCGAACGACCAGCGAAAACTGTGTGTGCGAAGAATTTTCAAACCGAATCAAACAAAAAAAGAAAGTGAAGCGCAAACTCGTTCGGAAGCGCGAAGGCGCGCGCGCTCTCGCGCTTTTCAACCATACAGAATATGACAATCTCTGCTGGGAAATGATCATCACGATCATCCTCGTCATCATTTGCTACTTCTTTTACTATTTTCTGGAACATTGCGCCCGCCATAATTTTGCTTTGGAAAATACCACTACTAGCGCTTGACTACTTCTTCTTACTCTTCTTCTTTTTCTTCTTTTTCTTCTTCTACCTTTAGAATGCTAAAGAATGCTAAGCAAAGTTGTTGCTGCTGTTGAAGCTGCTTGCTCTTGAAATCCAAAAACAAAATCAGGCGCCAATATATGCATATGGGAAACACACACGGACATCAACACACATACACCATGATCGCGAGGCTATTGCGGAAGGTGGTTGGGTGATGATCATCACACACACAATCATCAACAGCCAATCAAACCACATCGTTGGATACTTGGATACTTGTGTGGTACATACACACACACACAAACACACCGGTAGCAAAGCGACTAGTGTGTGGAACTGCGATGGTGGTGGTGTCATTCACTGGTTTAAATCAAAACGTAAACCAACAATCAATCAGTCTCGACAGGGATCTCATCCAATCAAGGTGTCCGTGTTTTTGGTGTTTTCGAATCCGTGTGTGTGCGCTTGGAACCAAGTGTGTTTGTGTTTGTTCTTGTGGTTCACCGATTTTCGCCGATGTGGTTCAGCGGTTTGTTTAGCGGGCGAAAAGATTAAAACAAACAACAAAAATTGCCAAAATTGTTTCGATTTCGATTTCGATTTTTTTTTGTTCAAAGTTGGAAAGTTGAAACCTGTTTTAATTTCGACTTTCATATTGCTCAACCTGTAATCATGGTCGTCGTGATCGTGGTTCAATAAAATCAAAGTTTGTCGCGGGAGGTAGAATCCATGATTAATTTTATTGTTTAGTGCCGTTCAAGAAATTCAAAAATTTCAGTTTTGTTGTTGAATTATTCCGAAAAAATTCTAAGAATCCGTTCCGTTCGGTTCGTCGCCCGAGCGATCCAGAGTTCTTGGAACTATATTTCCAAGAATCCAGAGTCATCATCATCATCATTATTATATTTTTCATTTTCATAAAGTGTCCCTACTGCTGCTGCTGCTGCTGTTGCTGCTGTGAATCGATTTTTTCTATTGCAAGTTCTCCAAGAAAAAACTGCCGCTGTACAACAAGTACAAGTACAAGTACAGCGAATCAACTTGAAAACCAACAACCGAGAAGAAGGTTTGTTTCATATTTTTTAAAAAAAAAATAAGCAAAAACTTTCGGTTCTGGAAAACGTGTATTCGTATTCGTATTCTCCAGGGGATATTGGCAGGGGATTTTTTTTCGTTCCGCTTTCCCAGAGTGTATTCCTACAGTGAGTGTCCACCAATGTGGTGTACTACCAGCAATATTATTTTTTTGATGATAAAATTCATGTTGTTCAACAACAACAACAACAACAATTTTTATTCGATTTTGGCCCACCATCACCACCGCCAGAACCGATGTAAAGTTAATATTAAAATTGAATTGATTTTGATCAATTCTGATAGCCACAGCTAGCTAGCTAGCTAGTGCATGTGCATCTTGAGGCTAAAATAAAAAATTCAAACCACTGGTCCAAAATAGCAAGCGAATAAAAGTTCTTATTATTATACGAATGGGCCCAGGCCCAGGATTGTTAGGTAACCACCAATCGTCCATTCATGGTATTGATTTGATGATGTGAAACATTATCTTCAATTTGGGGACTGTAACACACAAACACACCCACACACGCACACATATTGGTGGGCGGCGGCGGCGAAGCTTATTTCGGCAACATTCCAAACATAGTGGTGGTGGTGGTGGCTATTATACACGGATAATTTACCAAAACGGTTATCGAAATGTTGATGATAACCAGAAATGAGTGAGAGAGAAAGAAACAAAAAAAAATGTATAAATGGCACCAAGACAATGATCAAATGAGAAAATGAGAATTATTATTGTTAGCGCGCCGAGAGAATCCCGGGCGCACACACAATCGGAAAATCGGCGAGATAGAAAAAAAAAGTGTATTGTTCGGGTCCCGGCTACTGTCCGGGCTGTACAGCTGTGTACAAGTGTCCGGTTATGTTGGGCGTCCGAAAGAACGAAAAAAAAAATTCCAAAATTACCGAACCAGATTCCTTTGGGAATCCGCTCATCGCTCTATCTTTTTGCTCTCTTCGCTTCCAAAATTGCAAGACCCTCTGTTGCGGTTGATGAATTGTCGATTCTGGTTTTTCGGTTTTTCTAATTTACTTTTTTCGGGCGATTTTTAGGGCTTCTTCTTCTTTTTCTTTCATTTGGATCCTCCGTCTCTGTCTGTCTGTTCATCGCTCTCTTTCTCTCTATCCCTGGCTGTGTATATCTTGTGGATGGATATCTGAATTGAATCCGTAAGATGTTTAATTAGCGCCCAATAGATAGATTCGGGTTTTTGGGATAGGATAGAAATGCCAGCATTCATTCATTTATAGTGGGAGAATATAGTAAGAAGAAGAGAACGATTGGCTGCCACTTTCATTTATTATTATCTTGGTTATTATCATTGTCGGTTTTTTTCTGCAGATGGAAAAACGATTTACCCCGAGAAAACCCCGTTCCTTCATCACGTTGGATGTTTGATTAGCGAACGGCCAGTGGCGGGCTTCAATACGGCCCAAGAGTTTTCGGTTTATTTTTCGGTTTTCGGTTCTTCTACTTATTTTCTCGGGTCATTGTGATTGACAGAGCGCGCCACCCACGCATTTCAACAACAACACCAACAACACACGAAAAACATTGTATCTATCTTTCGATATACGATTTTTCGGGTTATTTATTTATATTGGTTTTGGATCCAGTTAGCCAGCCAGCCAGCCAGCCAGACCAACCAACCAGCCTCAATTAATTTATTTTAAAATGAGAGGAAAAGAGCTAGCGAGCGAGAGAGCGAAAAAGCGAAAACCGAGATGGGAAATTTTCAACAAAATTCAATTTGGCAATTTGGAGAGCACAACCAACAACCATCCAACAAAAAACCATCCAAACAACCAAGATGTGGAATCTGTTTTATCCACTATTTTCGTTTTTAATGAGGTTTCAGTTTGTTTCCTTTTCCTACTCCTCCCCCCACCCCCGCGCTGCCAGCCTGGTTCGATGATCAAGAATTTGATGAACGATAATGTTGATGCTCTTGGAGAGAGTGAGTGAGCGAAGGAAAAATTTTCCCGCCACTTCTTCAACTTCTTCTACTTCTTTGGCTTGTTCAAAAATTAGATTAAATTTCAAACCACTGAAACCACCACCACTGAAAACCGACCAAGATTCTCTTGCTCTCTCGCTGGATTCCGTTCCAAAATAATAATAATGATGACGATTCTGTGTGTTTACACTCCGACCATTATGTAACCGAGACCCCGAGAATTTTCGGCACTTTTTTTCACGGCTCCAAAGTGTGTGTTTGTTTTTCTCCGTTTTCGGTTTCGCGCACTTTTTTTTTCTTTTATTTTATTTTTTTTTTGCTGCCTAATAATTTACCACCTCCTAGTCTCGTAATAGTCATCATCATAATCATCATAATCACCACCTCCAGAGCCTGTGTTGGTGTGTTGGTGTGTGCTAATGTTATATGCTGTGTTGCTGCTAGACTCCGCCTTCTCCTCCTTCTTTTTTTTAATTAGTTTGATCTTCATTTTCCCGTTATAAACGTTGCTTCTTTTTTTTAAAGGAGGAGGCGAGTGTATAAAAGAGGCTGGGTCAACACAGAGTGTGTGCGTGAGAGAGACAGAGAGAGAGTCAAGGGTGATGGACGACTTTGAAAATTTTCAAAATCCTTCTTTCTCTCTCTCTGTTCGAGGGTTTCGAGGGATCATCATCATCAGCAGCAGCAGGAATTTCAACGTTTTGATGCCTTTTTCTGCCCGAAAAAGCATCGAAAGACAAAAGACAAACAATAGGAGAAGAATAATAAGGGAAGGGAATCCAAAAGAGAATCCAAGTAAAGGGAATGATAATGATAATAATAATAATACAAAAAAAATCGGAACCAGAAATCTATTTGCACAACATTTTAGTTGTAGTTGTTCACATGATGGAGAACATGATACGATGATGATGCTCTCTTGTTAAATGTGTTTCCATAACATAAATTATTGATGAGGAATCATCGAATCCATTCAACAGAATTGACTTAATTTTTTCTTTGGAAACCAAAAAAAAAACGAACGAACGAGCAACAGTAGCAAGCCAATACCAAGCTAACTTGGCGTCCAATAGTTAGCTCTTATCATCCTGACCCGCCGCCAACATGTTTGTGAAGAAGAAGAAGAAGAAGAAGAAGAAGAAGAAAAGCAAACAAGCGAACAAATATTCATTTGAATCCGGGATTTTGTATTTTTTTTTCAGTCTGGTGGGCTGACACACACACACGCCATCAATGTCAAGGCGACATCCGAACACGAAGGAATCCGAGGTTCCAAATTCATCATCCCAAACAAACACAATAGGCTTAAATTGTCATCAGTCATCTGGGTGGGCGTGATGATGATGGTGGTGGTGTTGGTTGTTTATCATTATGGTGGATCAAATTATTTCTTCGCGCTTCGGGAACCAGTTTTCCGGGCTCCGGATTTTATTTTGGTTCGATTTTATTCTAGTTTCCGATTCCCGATTCCCGATTCGAAAACCGGGATCCAAATTATAATGATCCAACAATTATGATTTCCTGTTTTCTTCGTTGTCGGGGCCTAAATCTAGGTCCGAAACGCGATCCAACGTAGCCGGTTTTGGGCGCCATAATCACAATCATACATGTGATTGAGAAAAAATTAAATCATTTTTTCACAAACTAGATTTTCCAACTTTCTCTCCGGTTTCCGGTTTTCGTTTCGTTTCCTCAACCTTCACCGTCGTTATCTGACATTCGTTCATTCAGACTCGGTTTCGGATCCGTTATCCTTTCACACAAAAAAAACACGCTCATCATTTCCTGTTTTCATGTGTGTGTGTGTTTTTATCACCAATAAATGAAAAAGTCTTTGTAATTTTTATGTTTGAATGAAATGTGTGATGGGCGTGGGTGTGTCTCGCCAAAGTCTGACCAAAAAAAAACGCCCCGCAACAAAACCATAAACATTGTCCTAGTCGTCGTCGTTGTTATTGTTGTCGTGAGATTTTTGTCGGTGAAACTTTTTAATTTATCTGGTGGTTTCCATTTTCTCGCTCTCTGCTTGTCTCTCTCTGTCTGTCTCGCTTCCTGATCAACCAGAATGATTCCATTCTCATTAAAGCTTGTTTTACTACTGTTGTTGTATTGTCGTAGTTTTGCGGCTCCCGAATCCCCTGATTGAACAATCATCATCAAAATTCGGTTCAGTATTCGGTCATTCGGTTATTACTGTTTTGCCTTTTGAAAATAAGTCCGATACGCCCGGATCACACAAAAAAAAATAAAAGACGCCCAACCCTACTACTTTACTCTGGTTAAGTAATTAGTTTTCCATATCCAAAACCAATTTTTCTAATGATTCTCGACTTTCAATGTGTCTTATCAACAACAACGACAACAGCAAAAAATCTTCTGAATTCTGATGGAGCGAGAGAGAGAGAGACAGAGACAGAGACAGAAATCATTTCTTGACCATCATTCCGATTCTCCCATTGGCTCCCAAAACCTAGTGAAAACCTAGTGACCCAGATAATGGACTGCAAGACATCCACTTACTTACATAGACACACCCACTTTTGCAGACAAGCCTGAGAAACAGAATCGGGACCCTCCTAACAACAGCAAACCAAAAAAAATAAATAAGATGAATGCTTGATGCGTGTGTATGTCTGCGACCGACCGAACAACAACAACATTCGGGGTTTTTTCCATTCATTCTGGGCCGATTGAAATTATCATTATTATTATTATTATTATTAATACTACTACTTGTATTGGTATTATTCCATCATCATCATCATCAAACTAATGAAACTTTCATATTTTTTTTCTTGGGCAAACTTTTCGATCTCTCTCCCTCGTTCTCGGTCGCTCTGTCGCATTCTCAAACTATGTCGCTTTTTTTTGGGGCGAGCTCGCCTTCTCTCTCTTGGAGTCCTCCAATTCTCATCTGGCTGTCAAAGATGTCAATAGGAAAATGAATAAATAAATGTTAATTAATGTTTTATTAATTATTGTTAAAAAAAAATCGAATCGAATATATAGAAATTGAATGATGAACTGATGAAGACGTAATTCTCGAACGTCGGCATTAACGCCAAAGCGCCGACAAACATTGAAAGATGAAGAGAAATGTTGTTCAACGAAGCTGAAACTTAATGATTTTTTGGGCAACGTTGATGATGGTAATGTCGTCGTCGTCGTGTTGAAGGTCTCCATCGACAGACAGAAGGAGGGAGCGAGAAGAAGAAAAAAAATATATCTAAATGAATTCATTTCCAAAAAAAACCACTAGTGCAGAATCGATATTTTTCTCGCTTTCTCTCAGCCAGCCTGTCTTTTGATCTTTTCACGAAGTTTCACTCTCGCTAGGTTGATCGGGCGCAAAGGGATCCACCAAGCGCTTGGGCGAATACAAAGGGCCAAGTGTTCTCTTCCTGCTGCCACAGCCACCGCTGCCCGTGTCCCTAGAGATGGCGCATATGTGTGTGTGTGCGGGGGGAGTGGAAGGGAAGGGGTGTACAATTGTCACTGTAACTTCAATGTAATTGACCCTTTGATATTCTGCCTCCATCTCCTCCATCTTCTCCTCCATCTCCTCCTCCATCATCATCATCATCAAAATCAACTTGGTTGTTGGCGTTTTGGACAGAATTTTGCTCCATTTCCACCATTATGATTTCAATTTGGCATCTTCGGCTCCAACCTTCGCTCTCGCTCCCTGAAGTAGTTGGCTCGGAACCACAACAAGTTATATAATAATGATAATGAAGGAGCTTGGGTGTTTCTTGTTTGGTTGTGGGGGAAGGGGATGAAAAACGTAGCGAATAATAGGCTTTCCGGCTCCGTGTTCATTCACCTGAAACACGCACACACATGCACATTATTGTTGGAGAGAAGGCCGGTCGACCAATAGTAGCCTAGTAGGCAAGTAGGCGGGGCCACGATAGGCACAGACAGACAGACAGACAGAAAGCAAAACTTTTCATTGGATGTACGAAGGCTGGCCTTCTGTTGTGTTCGTTCGTTCGTTTGTTCGTTTGATTATTATCATCGTCGTTGTTATATTTGATGATGAGAAACCCACTCATCATCATGATCATCATCATTGTTTTAAATTAGAAACGAATGAACGAATGAAAATTGTTGCAATTATTTCATTTCATTTAAGCTCCGCCCACTATCAACTAATATCATTATCATTTAGGAAAAAATAATAATAAAATAATGGCCATCATTTTTCAAGCCGGGCCATCATTGTTTAGTGGGCCAGCCCATTTTTTTTTATTTCCTATGGAAAAAAAGGGTTGTATTTTTTTTGTTGATGAAGTGTTCGTTTTATAGTGCTGCTGTTCATCAGCCACAGCAGCAGCTAGGGTCAACCCAGAAATCTGAGAATAAGGGGGCTAGATATCCTTATCCTGTTCCGTTCAGTTTAGTTGTTTATCAAGCCATTTATTATTGGCCTAGTTATAGGGCTGGGCTCGGCTCGATGAACACACAAGCACCCACACACAAGGTCCCAACTCCAATGGGGCCATTAGTTATTCTGTTCTGTTATTTTTTTTGCTGTTGCTGATTCGTACGTTCAACGTTTTCCACATTTTAATCTTGTTCCGTTATTATTCCCTGTATTATATTTACAAGCAAAACAAAACAAAACAAAACAAAAATAAACTAAACAAAACTAACAAGACGAAGACGAAGACGAAGGAAGAATCCAATCCAAACACACACACACACAGAATCTGGCATGCATTCTTCAGGCAAAGGTCCAGGGCGCAAATAGAGAAAGCGAGCGAGAGCGAGAGACAATATTCGTAGTGAAAAATCTCACATGTTTGTCCAACACAAGCTCTCTCTCTCTCTCTTGTTGTTGTTGGGTGGGTGGATACCAAGAAAAAAAACAGGGGGCGGGGCGTGTTGTTGGCTGATCTGTTCGCAAACAAACGCTTGGAACAAGACGCCCGAAAAAGAATGAGAAAGAAAACGAGAGCGAGAAACATCGGTCCAGAATGATGTGTTGGACGACTGTGAGACAGGAACATGAACACCAAGAAGAGCAAAAAAAAGCAATAAAATCTAATGTTATTTTTTTTTGTTCGTTGTTGCCGTTGTCGTTGCCGTTATCTGTTTGTCCCGTTATTCTGGCTGACTGAATGACAGAATGGAGAGAACATGCCATGCAAATATACGACGACGACTAGGACAAAGTATCAAATCCACAAGACAACAACGAGAACAACAATGGTCCCAAGCCATTTTCATTCACGTTTCGGGCGTGTGTGTGTGTGTGTGTGAACTTGGATTTCCGAAAATGGTTTTTCCTGTAGCTTATCATCCTAGCCATCATCATCTCCTTATTGTGTGTGTGTGTGTGTGTGCGTGTAATCAATTCTGGATGGTGGATTGTGGTGTTGATGGTGGGTGATTTGTCGCCCGGTGATGATGCACACATCCAATATGCCCGAAATGTCCCGGTTCTTTATATTTTTTTTGGTGTTGTTGTTGTTGTTGTTCACGGGTCGTGTACGCCAGGATTTTGAACCCAGAATCCTGATAACACACCCAACACACCCACCACCATGAGACACAAAAGAGAACCATTCTGAGATTCAACAATGGTTCGCCTTTCTCACTCTCTTTTGGCTGGAAAATCTTGAATGATGTTCTTGCAACACATTCTTCTTGTGTATGTTGGTTGGTTGGTTGGTCGGGACGAAAATTTGTCGCACATATTTTTTTCGGTTGTTGTTGTTGTATTTCTTGGATGTTTCTTGGATGTTGGAGCCAAAGAAGAATTGGCCACAATCATAATAGTAATCAGATCAAACAAGACATGTATACCCGAGCAAGAGTGAGTGAGTGAGTGTGTGCTTGACACGTACCACAAAATACCACCACGGCCCAGAAATATCATGGCCCAGAATAGATAGAATTTTCCCGGGTGTGTTTGTTGTGTGTGTGGTTATCATCATCATTATTATTATTATTATGGTCTCACATTCTCAAATGTGTGTGTGTGTGTGTGTGTGTGTGTGTTTCCTTTTCTATTATTATTTGAATATGAATTATGAATTACACGATGAATATCAAATTGCCAAGCCAAAAAAAAATTTATGAATTTCTTGTCTGTTCGTGTTGTTGTGTTGGTGTTGGTGGTGGTGGTGGTCCACTGTCTCATTTCTCGGATTCTTTCATGCAACGTTTGATGCAACGTTGGCACCCGGGACGAATAACAAGAGCGAAAAAAATTACGTAACAAATCAGCAGGAGGAGGAGTTTCAAGGGGCACTTTGGAATGCAAATTTTTTGTTTCTGGTGTGTTTCGCGGTTGGATGCTGCTGCTGTTCCTTTGCTTTCCCCCTGCTTCCGCCGCCCACATGAGCTGCTGGCTGGCTGAGCCGAAGCTTAATCCACAGTGTGGTCTCGTGCGCTGATCTCTCTCCCACTCTCTCTCACACTCTGTTTCCCGCCAAAATGTTATTGAGAATTCATTGCCTGAGCCTGATATTCACTTGTTTTATTGTTATTTTATTTATATTGGAACAAAAATATTTTCACACTGGAAAAAAATCACAAACACCAGTGAAAATAGCCAAGCCAAGTGAAAAGGAAGCGAGAGAGAGAGAGTTAGCAAGAGAGCTTATAATCGGATTAAATTCTGAATTTTTTATAACAAACAACAACAACAACAACAACGAAAAAAAATGATGACAAGGACAACAACAACAACAATAGCGAAGAACTATTATTTTTGCGAATATATTTTGGAATGTTCTGTGTGTGTGTGTGTGACATTGAAATCCACCCAAACAAACAAACACACATCCTGGGCGGCAGATTTCGCGCGGCGTCTTTTGGTGAAGCCGCCAATAATAAGCCAATAGCATGTCGATACCCATGTCGATAACAATAACAATACTAGACAATTTTAATACAACATTCAACATTCACAAAGGCGTCATAATGATCACGATGACGAAGAAAACGAGACGAACAACCAACCAAAAAAAAAATACAATTGAGATGAAGATTGGCTGGATGATTGGCTGATCAAAATACCAATCCTGCTTTGCATTGCTTCAGGCTCCTCCCATCCAACCCATTCAATCCATCCATCCATCCATCCATCCAAGGGAAAGAGTTACGAAATTGATGAAATGCAATTTTCATAAATATACAAATAAAAAAAATATTTATTGTTATCCACGCCCGCCAGTCGTCTTCGTCTTGGTCGTCGTCGTTGTCGGCGCTGATGACGTGAATCAGCGTGTGAAGTTTTTTTTTGCGTTTTTATTTTCCCTTTTCCTTTTCTCTTCTTTTCGCGCTACAAAGTATAAAAATAGCATCTTCAAGATCTTGTTGGTTGGTCGCGATGTTCGTGGTTGGTGGTTGTATAAACAAAACCAACAACCCGCAAAAAAACAATAACAACACGCCAGGAATAATATTTTGGAAATAAAGAAGAAAAAACAACAACAACAACAAAACCGCAAAGTTTTCCTCTGGTTTAGTTGTCTATTTTCGAGCAAATTGAAACGAACCACAAATTGAAACCACCCGGAATGGGAGAACTAAAAATTGTAAACTTTTAGCGAAGAATGAATGAATGCAATGTTCCACAGCCAATCCTTTTTTTTCGAAGCGAGAGCAAGAGAGAGAGAGAAGCGAGATCGAAAACAAACTGTCAGTTAGTCGGTGTGTCGGTGTGTGTGGGAATTTCAGAAAATCAACCATGATGATGATGATGAAACAATTGCAAGGAAATTAATTCTGGTGAATCCTCCTTCTCCTCCTTCTCCTCCTCCTCCTCCTCCACCATTTTATGCCGTGCGCTGGATTGTATTTTATTGATGGAAAAATAATTAAAACAACACAAAGAATCGTTTTTCAATCTTCATCAAAGAATAAAATACAAGCAAACAAGCACCAGCAATAAATTAGTGAATGTTTGCGGTGGCGGGAGGCAAAAATTTTGAACCACAAACAGATTTTTTTTTCACCGCGAAAAAAAATTACAGAATTTAGATCAGAATCCATCATATTTTTATATTTTTTTTGTTTGCTGCGGCTGCGAAAAAAAAATCCCGTCAAACACAGGCCACAAATCAAATAGTTTGATATTGTTTTTGATTGTAAGAGCGCGCCATTCCATGATTCCGCTGGGAAAACTGTCATCACTGGATCCTTTTTTTTCGGCGGATATAAATAAGTTATACTTTTTTCTTCTTTTTCTCGATTTCTTTTTCTTGGAATTTCATCTCACTCGCTTGTTCAGCTCTTGTTGTGACTTTGACAATTGAGATTCTCACTACTTATTTCTCGAAGAACTTTTGAAATAATTTTTTTTCATGTTTCGTTCTGAATATTCAACAACTGAAAACTTTGTCGCAAGCAAAACTCTCTTGTCAAAACTTTGGTCGGTTAGACAAGCGGCGGGATTTTTCACAGCCACCGCATCATCAGCTTTTCTTTATTTTTCAAGTTCGACGGCAAAATAACTTGCCTCATATCTTATGATTCATTCGCGCGCTCGATTCTATTGTTTCGCGGTCGTATATTACGCCCAGCGAAAACAAAAAAAAAGAAGAATATCTAGATTTCATGTCAAAAGTTCGTGGCGGAACTTAATACGCGCGGATAGAAGATCTCTTGTGGCTCCGCGTTCTTTTGTGTGTGTGTTTCGGTTTTCATAATAATAAAAATAGCTATTTTTACGGCAATAATCATCTGCGGCTGGGGGGAGTGGCGGATTGTGGTTTGATCATAACCAGAGATCTTCCAGATCATTGTCTTGTCAAAATGTTACCGTTTCCCCTTTGCCCCTCCGAGCGCTGTAAGCTAACATCTGCGATCATAATACTTGTGTGATGATCTTGGCGTAAGCAGAATCCTTCGTGAATTGTGTCGCGCTCCAATGTGGTTCCTTGAATTTTTATTAATCTTCAGGAGATTATTCCTGGAATAATCTATTCTCTCTCTCTCTCTCTCTCTCTCTCTCTGGTGAAGAACAAATTTTGATTTAAAGTCAAGAACAAGGTCCTCCACCAGAATTATCTGGGACGTCAGCTTCAGCTTAAGCTTCAGCGTTAAGATGCGCGCGTATTTGGTTGAAATTGCATAATCTCCCCACCAAGAAATTCAAAGAAGAAGGATGCCAAAAAGACAATGCTAGTTTGTGAACAGTTTTTAAATGGGAAACAGAAAAACAATCATCATCATTTCATTTCCATTGTTGATATTCAAGAGTATTAGGCGGCAGCGGCGGGAAAGGCCAAAATGATTTATGATGTTGGCGGCGGTGGTGCGGCGGCGGCGGTGGCGGCCGAAGAAAAATAAATCAAAATTCTGGCTCTCAGAGTCGCGGAGGCCTCGGTGCGGAGATGGCAAACTTTTGATGAAAGGATTTAGGATTTTCCGGCCACAGCAGAATACAGCAGAGAGAGAGAGAGGAGAAAATAATGGAGAAGAGGAGTGTGAGGAGTGTTCATTTAATGATTAAACGATTTACTCTTCTAAAATTCATATTTACAATATTTCATATATTCTGCCCGAGAATATTTGAAAAAGCTAGCTAGAACATCATCATCATCTCAATCGTCTTTTGCACTTTTTAAATTCTTTTACTTTGCGTGTGTTTATGAAATTTTCTGGTTTGATTTCTCTTCTCTCCTCTGAACTGGCATTGATTTTTGTTTGTTTGTTTGTTTGTCTGTTTGTTTGCCCATTAAAATTGAAAATGAAATTCTTCAGAAAATGCTTTGACAATTTTTTCCAAATTTCAATCATTTCTCTCTCTCTCTTTTTTCTGGAAGAACTTTTCAAAGGATCATATGTCTCACCAATGAATATGCACGAATTTTGAATTGGGAAAATCGATCCTGAAATTGAAATTTGCCTGCAATGTTTGCCCAAGCCTTTTTTTTCGGGAAATTCCAGAATATTCAGAATTATTATTCTAGGTTCCATGATTACATAAGCTTGGAAAATAAATAAATTTGTTCTTGGCCTCGTAAAAGGTATACCGGGCCAGGTTACCGGACACGGTGGCAATCCAAAAAACGAAAAAATATTTCAATTACAATTTGAAATACTAAGCCACTGTACATACGGCACAACAACTTTCAACGTACAAATATAATTTATTCGATCAATATTCAGGGAAAAAAATCAGAAAACGCTATAAGGGCGTCCAAAAACGTCAGTTTGCCTGCCTGCCTGCCGCTATTTTGGCCGTCTTCTCAATTGTTTTGAATCGTGTGGGCGTGTGCCCATATTTTTGGCTGCGCAATGATTTTTTGATTTATTGATTTCCAGTCTCGCTTTCCCTCCGCCTCATCCAACGTGATTGGGTTGCGATATTAATTTTGTTATTTTTTGATGACATGATATAATTGATACAGCCGCCCCAAAACGCACGCTTAGTACTATTACTACGAGCATTTTTTACTTAGAAGGGGGACGGGCCAGACATAAGCAAAGCAAATAATAAATAATAAAGAAAATAAATAAAGTCTTTCAATAATAGTAATGGATAGTAGTAATGGCCATTACTAAGATTATAAATGATGATGATGATGATGAATTCATTAACCATGAGCTAAATGATGATTGGTCGAGCCGTTTTCAACTAGGCCCTTCCCCTTTTTTTTGTTCAACAGCCAATCACAATGAGCCGCACTCCATTCATTCATTCATTCATTCATTTACACATTGTAGCCACTGCCTACTGATGGCTTGAACGGACGAGGGGAGGAGGAGAAAGCGCTTGGCTATAGAGAGACTACGAGACTACGATTATTTTCTCGTCCATTTAGCAGATTAAAAAACAAAAAAAGACGGCCAAAATCGCCGGAAATAACACCATTGGGGTCGACGATGATAATCATCATCATCATCGAATCAAATGCGCATCAAAAATCATCGTCAAACAACAATCCATTGAATATCCATTGTTCCATTAATTTTTTTGTTGTTTGATGATCTTCTCTTGATGATACGTCGTCTGTTGATCCAGATCCAGATGATATCCAATGTCAAGTGTGTGGGTGTGGCTACTATCAGTGTTAGGCTTTTTTCTGAGGTTTTAAGAATTAATGAAAAGTTGATCGAACGGCTAGACCACCACACTGGAAACCAGGATTCTCAATTCTCAAGTATCTGCCAAAGCCAAATACCTGAGATATCTTCTCTCTCGCTCTCGCCCTTTTTGGAGTGTTTTGTTTGCATACATTTTAGGGACAAATGCAAATGTGGCTGGAATGGCTGGAATGGCTGGAAAAAAGGACACATGCACACACACTGCACTTCAGACATTTAAGAATTAATAATCGATTTTCCCAGATAGATTGATTGATTGATTGATGGATGGATTCAAGAACTGCCAAAAAAAATTATAAATTTGTCAATCTCTCAAGCAAGAAATCCAGAGGAGTGAGAGATTATGACGCCCAAGAAAAAAATCCACAGATTTAGATCTCTGGATTTAGATTTTGATTGATTGATCGAAAATCGTTGCTTTCCTTCGTGGAAATCGTCCTTCGTCTTCTGGCCTTCTGGCCATCGTTTTAGGTTTTTTTTTTGAAAATTCAAGGTTCATTCGCCCTTGAATTTCGCGCGCATTTACGGATTGGAATTGGAAATGGCCATCACCATCATCAAGATGGTTTTTGATGATAATGCTACAGCGGGTGTGCGTGTTGGTGGTGATGGTCGTCATCATTATCATCCTAAACATCATAAATTTACCCGAGCTGGCTGGCACCATTCGGTGTGAATGCACAATGTCACTTTTGGCCAGGATTATTTAGGATTAGGATGTTGAATTTGTTTTCGTTCGTTTTTCGGTCCTCCTTTGGCAATCATTCCATTCCATCTTGCCAAAAGGAGTAAATGAAAAAAGTCGCTTGGCACACACGTCGGCTATTATCATTTGTTCCTCCTCCAATGCAAATAAATAATTTTTCGCGCCTTTTTCGGCTTCTCTCGCTTCTTCTCGCTCTCGCTCTCTCTGTTTCCGTCTGTTTCCGTTATTGCAATTATCATCTGGAATAGCATTTTCGTGATTTTTGTACCGAACCAAACCAAACAAACAAGCCAATAAACAGCCCAAGATAAAGCCTTGCTTAAAGCTTGGAGCTTGAAGCCCAAAATAGGGCCGAACGAATGCCCAGGATTAAATGTCAGCATTACATGTACCTCTCTTCACCATGGTGCGAATATGGTGGTGGCGGTGGTGATAATCTCTGGTGCCTTTTATCAACAGTTTTAGTCCTCGTCGTCGTTGTTGTTGTTTCATGTTGATTGGCTTTTGGATCGGCTGGGCGTAGGCTTCATCTTCCAAATTCCAAAGAAAGAGAGGGAAGTGGAAGCAGGGGGCAGGCTGATTCGCGACATGATTCGCATTTCCGTTTTCACTAGCTAGCTGCTATTGGTAATTATCATCATCATCATCAGCATTATAAGTGCAATGCTTGATTAGAATCCTGCTTGCTGATCTGGGGCCGAGATGCTAAGAGATCTTTGCTTCTCGGATCCGGATACACCAAAGAAAAAAACAACACACACACACACACACACAGGATACAGAATATACAATAGCATCAAGCAGCGGAGTGGCATTTGAAACCCCAAGGGTTATTATTGTTATTATTCTCCGTCATCATTGTTGTCATTGGTGAATCGATGCGTGTGCACAGTTTAGTCCTCTTGGTGATGGTTGTCACTTCCTTCCCGTTAACCCCTCGCGCCTCGAGACAGTGGCAGAAAAACAAAAGAAAAGTCAGTTCTGGCTCTCTCTCTTTTTCCCCATTATGATTATGATTAATATTTACATAACAATCGAAAGAGATTATTGGATCGATCCAATGCAATAGAATCTATAGAATGTAGAATATAGAGTGGTTGTTCCAGAAACACACCCACACCCTTACACACAGAGAAAAAGAGAGAGAGAGGAAGAGAGCACATTCTGGACATTCTGGTTTGTCACACCCATCCACACCCCCACCAACACAAGCATAAACCTGGAAAAAATATGGCCCGAACATAAAATGGTGATGGCCATCCTGTGGTTATGCAACACACACAGAATTCTTATCACGTTCATGTGTTTCTGGTTGTGGTTGTGGATATCAAACACACACACAGAAGAACCATAAACAGATGAACACGACAGAAAACAAAACCGAAAAAAAAAATTATCATACAACAATCCTGGATCGTCCTGGATCCTGGAGTATGATAATGGATTCCCCCTCTTGCCTCTCCATTCGTTCGGTGGAATTGCACTCTCTCCAGATTGATTTTTGGTGGTATTGCTTAACCTTTTCATCGATCAGAATCCAAAATTGGTTGTGGCTGTGGCTGTGGTGGCTCAAAGTCTCCGCGATTTGAGCAAATTAGTTAAATAATTAATCCTTTAAAGCACCAGCACAAGAATTTCAGCAGATTCAGTCTCTTTTTTTTGGATTCCTAGTAGCTTTAGTGCATCAACTTAAAATTCACCGGATGTACCACTTGAGAAAAAGCCACTCGTGAAAAGATGTTCGTCTCTCTCTCTGGTCTCTGGTCGTGTGTTTGTGTATGTTTGTGTTTCAGTGTGTTCGTGATTTGAAATTTAAAATCGACCGTTATTTCGCAAGGCCCATTTTCTGCATTGACCTTGGTGATTCCAGACACACAACACGATTGAATCCAAACATCAGTCCAAAAATCAACAAACGGACACAATACAAATTGAATTAGCGCGCGTGTGCGTGTGTGGTGCCACCAAAATCCCGAATATCTCCCGGAATAATTGCATGGAAAAAAGGAGGAGGAGCTGAGCCGCGAAAGTGTTTGCCTACCGGAAAAATTGTGATTATTTTTTTTGTGATCTTCAAACGTTTTGGAAAAAATCAGAAAACGTTTTCAATTTGACGGAAGCCAAGTGAGGGAGAAAAAATGAAAACATTGAGAAAAAATTCTGTTTGACGACACGCGAAAACAGAATTCTTTGCGAACGAGAGGCGTGGGCGTGTGCTCAGCCAACAACAGAGAAAATATAAATTTAATTCAATTAAATTTCCAGGATCGACGTGATGAGCTTGGATCCATGGATTTTGTGGATCGGTGCCTGGTCCTGGTCCTCATCGGCGTCGTCGTTGTCGTCGTCGTCGTCGTCCGGGCCATCAACCATAAATGATCGAAATTGAAACCGCGTCTGTTCGGGTCGATTGAGGACGATACACGGTTGGCTTCCGGTTTACCAAAAACAAGCCGGGCCGTCAAGAGATTTACGTCGGCTAAGCCCGCCGAACAACGCTTCACCATTCAATTAGGTTAATAGGTCAATTTTATGATTATAATGAATGTATGATAATGACCAGAAGCAGCAGCAACGAGGAGTACACCCGGAATCGACTTTATAATTCTGAAACGAACGCCAGAAAAAATCGAAGTCTGCGAACATAATGCAACATGGATCTATGATGGTGGATTCTATTTTTAGACTTGCACTTTCAGACGTGCATTTCCCTTAATGTGTTCGTGTGTGTTCGTGTGTGTGGATTCCTGGTGTATTCCCAAAACTCTGGATATTTTTAAGTTTTTGTTTTGTTTTTGGTTGTCAGGAAAAAATTGTTTTATTTTTTTTTCGGGAATTCTCTTTTTGTTTTCTTGCTTGGACGAAGACCTCTCTGAAACTAAATATCAATTTTATAAATCGAATTTAATATTTTTCTTCTTCTTCTTCTTCGTCGTGGTCTTCTTCTCTTGTTTCCACCCAAAATCCTTGCTGGAATTTGGGTGCGATTTATTTCGTAGTTTAGACGAAACGAATAATAAAAATTATTTATAATAAAAAAATGAAATAAAAATGAAATGCAATGGCAAAATTGATTGGCAGCTCAAATCATCTGAGGTAAATTTTTAAAAGTCTGAAAGTTGTTGAGGATTTTTGGGTTGTTGTTTATCCAAGCACATCAATCACACCATCAGTCTGGTATTTCGGATGATTCTTCTTCTTCTCCTTCTTCCCCTTCTTTTGGATACATTTTAGTCCCCTCACCTTTCACTAGACTCGGATTCGCTCCAGTTTTTCCGTCAAACTCTGTCTCTCTCTCACTCCCACCAGGAGAAAGATCCGCCAATTCAGTGGATCCGTCGGGGTTGGATTCGTTGCTTTTCTCGTCGAATTTGCACAATAGCGCGCGTACCTTAACCATCACCACCAGCAGCAGCAGCTCTGGGCGTCCAAGTTCCTGTGCGCTTGTGGGCGTGTATGTGTGTGTGTGTCTGTGTTATGGCTAAAAATAGAGCATCGACATGTTAAAGGATAGTACTGGCTTGTTGTCACGCCCACCATTTTTAGGCTTATTATTATTATTATTATTATTATTTTCTGGGTTAACGTAGAGACGTAGACGACCAACAATTCAACACCAGCCACTCAGCCAGCCAGGAAGAGAGAGAATTGGAACGATTCCCAAATATATACACACACACACACTTGGTTGCACATCCGAACACACACACACTCGTTGTTTGGATCGATTCTTTATTTGTCATTCGGGTTGGTTGTGTAAATATGATTTTGTATTTTCTGGGGGGAGGGGGAGGGGCTTCGATTCCAAAACATTATCATCAGCAGTGGTAGTTGCTGCTTTTGTTGTTGTTGTTGGTGGAAAAAAAGCAACTACGAAGCATAAAAAATTGGAATATTATCAAAATATCAAAATGCAATAATAATGAAAAAGATAGAGCGAGAGAGAGAAATATGCAAACAACTTGCTCCTTTAGCTCTCTATTGCTTCGGGTAGAATCCTGTTGGAACACACACACACAAACATTCTCCCAGACTTCAATATTCGCCCAGACCAGATGTTTACGCTGGCGCCACGGATAGAAAAAGAGAGAGAGAGAGAGGGAGAGAGGGATTCCCCTTTCTTTCCGGATGTTTGCCCCCTCGCTCACACACACAGTTGGTCTGGATTCCATTAAGTGGCGTTTGCACTGGCAAGTGGTGTCCATTAAATCATTGGATTCTGGTTTATACTGGTCCCGTAGCTTTAGAGATCAGAGTTGAGCAACCTTTTTGGTATGAACGGGCCAAATTTAAAATTTTGTCAAAGTTTTTTTGGCGGGCCGCGTATGTAGACCTTCGACACGACATCTTTGAACAGCCAATCTGAAACTCCTCCTTCTCCTGTTTATAAGGTGCCTTGTCATCAGGTCAAATCATCGCATTGGACCAATCAGAGGGGAGAACGGTTGTTATAGGCGTCAAACATGCACAGACTTGTTCTGGTTAAAGCTGATCGCTTTTCCCAGTGCAATAGTGTGTCTCGTCATCAGGTCAAATCATTACTGGTGGACCAATCAGAGAGGAGAACGGTTGTTATAGGCGTCAAACATGCACAGACTTGTACTGGTTATAGTTGATCGCTTTTCATAGTGCAATAGTGTGTCTCGTCATCAGGTCAAATCATCACATTGGACCAATCAGAGGGAGAGAGAGAGGAGTGTAGCTTCGTCTCCTATTCAAACATGTTAGATGGGCCGGCCGTATGCGGATTGCAGACCGCCAGTTGCAAACCCCTGTCCTAGATACAATGAATGGGGATCTTTTGTTTTCCGTCGTCCAGAATGCATATTCCAGGATTCTAGGGAGGGCTGGCCATTGGGATCGGAGATATAACGGGAAAAAATAACGGAGTCAATCACATAAAATGGTCGATATTTTTTTCTATTCTCTTCGACGAGTTACCGAACGCTCCCGGATTGTAAAAAAAAGGAATTGATTAGCATTAGTAGCTGGAAAGATTGAAATTTTTTTGGGCGGATTGTGGATCCCGCCACGTTTTTTGGTCCGGGGATTCCGGGATAGCGTGAGAGAGAGACAGGAGGGAAACACACAGACAGGAAGGGAGCCAAAGATCTAAAAAGCCAAAAAGTCCTTGTTTTTTTTTGTTTGAAATAATTGAAACGATTTTTCTTTTATTCTTTTTTTTGTTTCTTGGAAAACTAGATTCTAGATTTGGATCTTCGGATTCTTCGGATCTCTTCGTATCTCCGTTCTCTAGCTCTTGCTCCAGATGCAGCCATTAAAAACACATCGAACCAGAATGAATTATAGGAAGATTGAAGAATGTCAAATCCAACAGAAAAGCTTAGAATACCACCACCAACAATAACTGGCAATTTATTCGGGGAATCGAAAAAAAGTAGTAAAATACTACCAATAATAATTCAATGTCCTTTGAATTCGATTGAAGACAACAATAGACGACAATAAGAGGCGTAAGAGGCGTTAACGCACGCCCTATACAGTCGCGCCCACACACGCCCAACAGCCAACCACACCTCACTCTGGGCACCTTTTTGTTTCAAAAGGGAGGTCGGAGCCTTCAAGAGACTAGTTGACCATAATGATTATGATGGTTCACTCCTCCTCCGCCGAAGATTATTATTATTTCAACAACAACAACAACAACAACGATAATATTAGTATTAGTAGTGTTGTTGATGATGGTGTTTGGGTGGATGAAACAACCGATTATAATCCATCATCATCATCCACGGAAATTAATTATAATTATAATGATGATAATGATGATGATTATAATGAACAGCGAACCACCATTGATTTCTACAAACGTCTGTGCGGTACGAGCCTAGAAGAGCTAACATCCAGCACCTCCGGTTCGGATTGGAACCAAACCATTGAATTGTGTCGGGATTTTTATAACGGTACATGGCCAACCATCACCACCACCACATTCAATGCTACAACAATCAACAACAATCCAGATTATAATGATGATTATAATGATTATGATGATGGTTATTTGAATCCAAGTAAGTGACCGACGACGACGATAATTTAATTTCCCTGAAATTGTAATTAATAATAATAATAATAATAATAATAATTGTGATGATAATTCCACCATCATCCACAACTTTTTTTTCGGGCAGATTTGCGAATAACCCTAATCGTATTATTGAGCTTGATGATTGTTTGTACGGTGATTGGTAATATATTGGTTTGTTTGTCCGTTATTTTGGTACGAAAACTTCGCCATCCATCCAACTATCTTCTGGTAAGTGTGGCACCGCGCGAAATATACGCGAAAAGTACTTCTCGAAGTACTACAACACTAGTTTCCTGAACATTTCACCAGATTTCTGTGCACTGTTTCCATAATAGCCAATGATTTATAGTGGAGAACACGGTGGTGCTGGTGTCCGTCCCCTTTCGCTCATAAATTAGCATGATTCAGATCTGAAATGTTGTAGCCAGCCAACCAGTACTTAGCACTAGCAAAGCACTTCATAGCAACATTTCATCCCATTCCCATCCCACACACATTACTGGTGGTGTGCTGTGCTGTACTGTCCTACTATTGGATATATCTCTCTCTTCAACTGGCACGCACATTTGATCACGCCTACATTCTCACCTGATATAACAACATTGATATGCATGCATGGGATGAAAATGCGAAAATGTCTCTCTTGGGCATACACGAGAGAGGGAGGAGGATTGGCTTGTTCAACCAAGAAACGATGAAAGAAAGTCCCCTTTGAATTGTAATAACTTTCAGTGTATGAAACTCTGAAACCGGCCTTATAAAATTAGAATTTGAAATTTTGTTGCCAGTTCAACAACAACAAGAGAAGGGTTATTTATGTAGCGATTCCTCCTCCTGTACTTCCTCTCACACTGGAGAGAGAGAGCGGGAGAGAAAAATGAAGAAAAATAGCATTGATTTTGCGATGAAAAACGAGGCGCCATAATTTATTCAATTTTGTTGCTCTTCCTCTCTTCTTGGAATGAGCGGGTCGTCGCATGTCGTACCAGAAAAAAAGGGTTATCACTTAGATTAAAGTAAATCGAGAAAAAAAGCGATCGATCCAAAAAGCCAAAAAGTCAATGCTCGCCAAAAGAGTAAATGAATGAATGAATGAAGTTTGCTTACCACTCCACTCTGTACACACACACTCTTTTAATAAGAAATCAATCTTAACTTATTATTGTTCCCAACAACAAAGTGAATCCCAACACACACTCTTTTTGTTTTTGGTCGCCTTACGATCCGATCACGGGATCACGGGAACGGGATCGAGAACGGCGGTTCAAGCCGGGCAGAAAACCAAAACCAAACAAAATAACATACTTGGAACAATCGAATATAGAAGTAACGGCAACGGCAACGGTAACAGCAACAACAACAACAACAATAGGCAATGGCAACAATACCATTTGCATAATAAGATGGATCAAGAATTGATATACGATTAGAAAGAACCGAAAAACGGAAAAAAATCCCAGGGCGTATGGTTTGCGTGTTTCATAGAAATTAACAGAAATGATGATGCTCGCCTTTGCGCAACAGCCACAGTACACAATACGGTACAGAATCTGGATTACATTGTATTTAAGTATTATGCAAGCAAGCAAGCAAGCAGGCAAGCCAAGAATCATTAAGAATAAATTTAGGAAAAACTAGCGAGAGCGAGCGAGAGAGCGGGAGAGAGAATCCAAGACACACCCACACACTCGCACACACACATTTTGTTACGCTGCTTCTAAGCTTTTTTTCCTTTTTCTTCGTTTCTTTTCGTTTCATTATTATTAACATTATTATTCCTGTTGTTTCGTCTGTTCGCTAATGGTTTCCCTGTTTCTGGTTTCTGGCTGGGAGTGTCGCCTGCTCCAGAATCCATGGCGCCACCCGCTCGCACACACACACACACAGGAATCGACTCGGTGGTTGGGCGTCGGTGTGCATGTGTGTGTGTGGATGGGGGAGTGATGATGATGATGAAACACAGAGCGAACCCGAAATCGACGGCGACGACTAGGATGATGATGATGATGATGATTTATTCCTTTTTATTCTTCTTCTTGTTCTACTTTTATTTTTTCTTGGTTGAACCAGAAAGATCCTTTCGTTTTTCTGGTTCTTAGGATTGTATTGTATTGTATTGTATTGTTTTTTTTTGGGATTGGGCGTTGGTGTTTCAATTGTTTAACACACACACACACAGGAATTGTTTGTGATAGAAATTATTATTAGTAGACCCTGGATATTGGGTGTTGCTGTTGTTTGGAACACACACCAACATCACAGAGAGAAACCAGAGTTGATCAATTGCCGATCAATTGTTCTTCGCTGCTACTGTTCATCTTGGTCAAAGAACAACAAGAATCAGAATAAAAGAAATATTGTCCTGTCATCAAAAGTTGAACACACCCACACGCCCACACCCACATACACCAAATAAAAAAAGTAGCTAAACTCCCCTCCCCTCCCACCCTCCATCCAGTTCCGTCTGTTCATTCTCACCCGGGATCCAGGATTCTGGGACTCAGAGCAAGATTCCCAAAAAAAACGAATCGAATCAAACCGAAGACGAAGACGAGACCAGACGAGAGACGAAAGACAAGCAAAGACAAAACACACCCACACACAGCCAACCAACACAGCATAGCGCTTTTGTGTGTTTGATTCCCCCCGGAGATATTCCCCCCCCCCCAGGATTCTTTGATGATTGTTGTTGTTGTTGTCGTTGTTGTAGTTTTTTTGTATTCTGGAACATGTTTACAACACAGTACCAACTGTGTGTGTGTGTGTGTGTGTGTGTGTGTGTGTGTGTGTGGTTGTTCCAGAAACAAGTACGGGGCGGGGGAGGGGATCGCTGAAAACGTTTTGACGTTCGGTTTCTCTCTCTCTCCTCCTCCTCCTGCTATAGGCTTCTCCCCGGGACTCCCCGTGGAAGGCGCCCGTGGAAGACGCCAAGAATCCCGAAAAAAAAATCCAAAGACAGAGTTTGGAGCATAAACATACACACACACACGGAACATGATTGATTATCTTGTAGCTCCCTCGCTCTCTCTCACTCTCTCGCTGGCGCCCTCAATGGCGCCCATCTTTTTTTCCCAGTGTGTCTGGTCTTCTCGTTCTCCTTCTATTCTTATTCTTATCCTTATTATTCTATTATCCTATTTCCTTTGTTCGGGTTTCCCCTTGGCGCTTCCATTGACCATTGAAACTTAACGGAACCAGCCAGAAAACCTTGAGAGAACCAGAACAAGTGTTGTTGTTGTCGTCGTCGAGAGTCGATGTTCCACTGGCCACCACTGTTCCAACCAGGGCCCGTTGTTGTTGATGATGTGCATGATGATTAATTTTGATGGACACTCACCAGGATCCACACACTGGATCCAAACACTGGATTCACACTGGACATCGACTGGACACACACGCACACTTGTAGTGTTCCAACAAGGATTTTTGTTGTCGTTTTTTGGGTTGTGAATCCAAACACACACACAACACTACACTACTACTTATAAATCACAGTCATGTGTGATCGAGAAATTCCAGGACCGATTCAGGATTCAGGATTCAGGATTCAGGATTCCGGGATGTTCGGCTTGTCACCCAAGGCCAATACACGACACTTTAGCGGTCGATAATCGATTTGGTTCGGTTCGGTGTAATAAATTTTAGTTTGTTTTTTATTTTTAATTAAAAATGTTTCACTGAACAGTCGTCGGGCCGGATCACGATGATGACCGGCCATTGTAATTCTCGCAATGGTCGGCCAGAGCCAAAGATTTTGGCGTACTTCCGGTAGGATGTACGCTTCAGTCCATTGTGTTCTGTCAGTCTGTTCGATCGGACTTGATCAAGTGTGATTGATTATGAGCTTATGTTCGGCTTGGCCTGGAAGAGTATCCCGGCTAGAGGATCCTGGCGAGAGAGAATCCCATTCTATTATCTTTGAGACCCGACAGACAGTGTACAACACGGTGATGATCCAGGAATTGATGAATGGCATGAATGGCATGAATAATGAAGTGCCGTGTAGCCGGACGAAAAATCCGAATTGTCCAAAAAGATCAAGAGAGAGAGAGAGCGAAGAGCTTACGGATTCTGTTTTTGATGATTCTCGTTTCTGTTTCTGTTTCTGGTACGCCTTGCTTATAGGTTTCCTTGGCCATATCGGATCTATGCGTGGCAATATTGGTTATGCCATTAGCATTACATAGCGAGCTTTCACATACATGGCAATTGTCCAATGCCATCTGTGATCTTTGGGTTTCATTCGATGTAACCTGTTGTACATCATCGATACTCAATCTTTGTACCATTTCCATTGGTAAGTAATTGTATTGATGATAGTTTTGCCGATCACCGATCACCGCTTTGATCGATGATGATCGATTTTCGTGATTGCTTGAATTTTTTTTAATATTATCATCTCTTCTTCGATTCGGTTGTTTCCGGTTGTTGTTTTGTTTTGAAAACGAAGATCGATACTTGGCCATCACCAAACCATTGACTTATGGTGTTCGTCGTACCACCAAAAGAATATTATCATTCATTGTTTGTGTTTGGGTTGCTTCCTGTTTGATCTCCATACCTCCGGTGCTTATTCTGGGCAATGAACATGGTTCGGAAACACAGCCACGTTGTGAAGTAAGCCAAAATCTTGGCTATCAACTATATGCAACATTGGGCGCATTCTACATTCCGCTGCTGGTTATGATTGTTATGTATTACAAAATCTATATGGCTGCCAAACGTGTTGTGGATGCGGAACTACGTGATCAACGGCCTAGCTCCACATCGATGGCATTCCGTGCCCAGCGGTCCATCACCAATCGTTTTTATTCGATCAAAAAGAATAGCCGAGATGAACAAATACAAATCAACAAACAATATCCTCCAATCAGATTGGACAAGAATCGAAACTATTGGGACAAATCTAAAGCATCACCGGATGAATTGGAAGAGCTTAATAAAAATGGCAACCGGAAACGGAACCGAAAACGTTCAAAATCGTCACAACGATCCTCCTCCTCGTCGTCCAAACGTAAATCCCTTGCGAAAATTTGCCATTATTGTTGTTGTTGTTGTTATTGTTGTGGTGGCCAAAAATATGGCTGCAGTGGTCAAGGCGATGGCCAACAACAATCGAAAAATGCTCAACAAAATAATAAAAATAATAATGATGATCATGTTGATGATGATCATCAACAGCCACCACCAAATCTTCAACGACCAAAAACATCCACTGCCTCGACGATAATGGTCAACTCTACCACAGATGGTTTGACCACAACTTGTTCGGTGGTCACCACCACAACCAGTGTGGCCATAACACCACCACCGGCCAGTGGCGGCCATAAACATTTGAATGGACACCAAAAATTGCTAACAGCTCAACACTCCAACACTAGCAATATATCCTCATCAACCGGGTCCAATCATAATGATAATGGCGACAATCATCATAATAGTCCACAACAACACCATCATCAACATCTTCATCACCAACACCAACAACAGAAGCATCATCATTTTGGATTCATGAAAAAATATCATCGTTCCATTAGTGGTGGTACAACCACAACCACAACCACAAACACTAGCAGTGGTGGTGGTGGTGGTGGTGGTGGTTCCAGTTCCGCCAAAGTTAATGATAATGCAGCAAGCAGCACATCAACATTGGCCAAACAACGTGCTTCCAATGCATTACGTGAACGTAAAGCATCGGTTACATTGGGTATGTGTGTGTGTTCGCATAAAAAAGTGTCCGCCATTTGATAATTATGTCTGATTTTGTTGTGGGTGTGTCCTCCCCTCCCCTCCCTCTTCCCCCGCCCCCTCTCGGTTTTGTAGGTATCATAATGACAGCATTCACCGTTTGTTGGTTACCATTTTTCATATTGGCCTTGTTGAGGCCATTTTCCGCATCCGTTATGGATATTCCACGTTATGTAAACAGTATTGCATTATGGTTGGGCTATGCCAATTCGGTAAGATTCTTTTTGCTTTGATTTCTGATTCCCTCCTCCTCCTCCTCCTGCCCATCCTCCTCCTCTGGACACCATCGGAAATCTTTGATGCCAAGATTGGCATTTTCGTGGTGGAACCAGAGGTGGGAGTTTCCGGTCAAGCTATCAATTTATTTACCAAGCGACACACGCTATCATTATCATCATCATCATTGTTGTCGTTGTTGTCGTACACATTGTTGTGTTCGATCTTAATTTTTTGACGTTGTGTTTGTCTTGTCTTGCCTTGGAATCCTGGATCCTGAATTCCGTCCTTGGCTGTTGTTGTGTTGGCTCTAATGATGGCCTGGTGGCCAAATGTTTGATGGCGCCTTCGTGATGTCGCTTCCTATTTTTTTTTATTTCGTTCTTGCTTTCTGTTCCTGTTTCTGTCCAACTTTCGCTGGTGTCTCTCTCTCCGGCTGGTATCTTGGCGCCAACAAGCAAACAAAAACATGATCCATCAAACCAGAAACCAAAAAAATCTAGTGCCAAACCGTTGCTCTATTCTGGGATGGTGGTGTTGTCATCACCACC
Source organism: Amerodectes protonotaria (assembly GCA_025882695.1). NCBI lineage: Eukaryota > Metazoa > Arthropoda > Arachnida > Sarcoptiformes > Proctophyllodidae > Amerodectes > Amerodectes protonotaria. Next base: position 94,124 of record JAOZJS010000094.1, read on the forward strand.
ATCATCATCACACTGGTTTTGGCCACGACAACGATGATGATACGTCGTGTTGTTGTCGTCGTTGAATATGATGATGATTATTATTACTATTACCATCATCTCGATGATTACTATTCGGCGTGTTGGCTATATTTTTTTCCATCGCCTGATTGCATTCTGGCCCGGGCGATTGACACGCAAGCAAAGGCTTTCCAAAGACATGGACACGCCCCAAAACACGCCCACTCATACACAATAAGAATCGACATTTTTGTTTTTGTTTTGTTTCTCTGTGTCCAGGAAATTGGCCATCATCAACATTATTATTATTATTAGCAAAAGCAGCAGCAGTGGTGTGTTTTGCCATTGATATTGACATGAATGTCAATAGCATCATCAGATACAAATGGAACGTTTACATGTTCCATAAAAAGAGAATCCTCTCTGGATCCTACATGCCAAATCCTCTGCAAACAAACCAGAAAAGCCAATCTATCTGGTTGGCCCCCACCCGAAAATCCGAATACGTATTCTTTGGAAGGTTACACGTTAAGCCGCCAAACAAAAAACAAAAATGATGTGATCCGGTGTTTCCGATCGATTTACTAGGGCGTCGCCATGCCACATACCACATAACATTTTGGCGCTGGAACCCTTTCGGCACCCGCAAAGTGGCACGAGAAAACGAAACGATAAGCGATCTTTTCAGGCGCCAGCACACGCCCCCAGACCAAGACACACCCACACCCAGACACACAAGCCAACCGAAAAACAAAAAACCGAAACCGAAAATTGTTTCTGGTAACTTGAAGCCGCCACTTGGATGGTTTTTCTCGTTGTAAGAGCCATCGTGTTTCCGAACCCGGGTAACGGTTCAAATCATCCTTCAAGCTTTTAGCCAGCCATGTGGCGCCTTTTTTTTGGTTGGTTGGTTTGATCCACAATGGTAATGTCTTGTCTTGTCTTGTGGCTCATGTCGGATATCCTATATTCTGGCTTTGGATCTGGTAGGAGGTTTCATTATATAACCGTATTCGGGAAACAACAATTTATCCACGATGGTGTTAGGATTCATTCATTTATTCATTTATAGTAGTAGTAAGCTTATTGTCATGCAAAATGCCAAACAAAAACAACAACAACAACAACAAGAATGGCGCGACACATGACGCGATCACACCTACCCACACTCGCACACCCACCAGGGAAGAATAGGCACTGCAAACGTGCAAAATGATGATGAAGAATAAAAGTCGAGAATGAATTCTCTTTCGGTGAATAAAAAGACGGAGAGCGAGAGAGCGCGAGAGTGTGTTTGGAACAATTTTACGCTATTCCAACTTTTTCAGGATCCAGGATTCAGGATTCTCAATGATAACAATAATAATGATAATAATAATCCGACTGAGAGCACATTGGATTGAATTTTCTTTTGTTGAAACGGGGGTTCCCAAAAAAGACAATAGACCCAAAGCCAAAGCCAAAGCCAACCAAACAACAACAACAAAAAAAAGTAATTCCAATGTGAATCGAATATGTAATGAATCCTGAATCCTGTTGTAGTTGTAGGGTTGATCCGGAGGATTGTCAATCATTATTTGGGGCGTGTCGCTTTGGTTTACGCCCAGCGCAAAAATAGAATTCAAAATTCAAAGTGCTCCATCTCAATTTGGGATTCAATTTCGTTGCATCTTCTAATATTTATTCTATTTTTCTATCTTCTCGCTCCCCTCTCCATCGCTCCCTGTTCCTGTGGCTGAAGATGCTCAATCCGATAATTTATGTAACGTTTCATCAGGATTTCCGTCGTGCATTCAAATATTTACTATGTTTACAATGTCGTTCGATGGGCACAAAACTAAGAGCGGAAGCATATCTAAGTCAATATGGCAATAAAAAATTCAATACCGCCAACAACAATAACAATAATAACAATAACAATAACAACAACAACAATAATAATATCGACAATCATTCAAAACCACACACACCACAACAACAACATCATCATCATTCTTTTCAACCATCGCCAACAACAACAACGACCATGGCCAAGATGGTGAAACCATCACCAAACCACCATCACCATCATCCGGACAGTGAAACCGAACAGCAGCAGCAGCAACGACTCCTGAATCCAGCAGACGGCCCAATCGCATCCGCATCATCATCATCATTGGTAATGATCCACGATGATCATGGAACAATCATGTTGGCACAACAACAAGATCCGAATGGTGGATCAGAAGCCAGGGTGGTGGATTTATCAAAAATTTCAAACAACAATACTACAGAAGCATCACCTGGTGAGCAAATGGTGAACTTGCCCGCTTCAACACAGCCCTATTTGAATGTGGAAGGCGGAGCGTCTTCAGCAACATCGGTGACCAATACAACCACAACAACCAATGCTGTAATGATGATCAACAACAACAGTAACAGTAATGGTGGGGGTTGTGGCTAAAAGCTGAAGCTGAGGCTGGACAATCAAACCAACAGTGTGTGTGTGCTGTCGTCTCTTCTCGCTCTCTTCTCTCGCTTCTCTTCTCTCGCTTCTCTTCTCTCTTCATTGCTTGCTTGCTTGCACACACACAGTCATACACAATGTGAACAGCCAATACGCTACGAGCGCGTGGTGTGCGCATACCGACAGGCAGGCTGGCAAGCTGGCAGACAGGCAAGCAGATACGCAAGATACGCAAGCAGACAGCCAATCACCGCACCGCAGCAGAAAGGGAAGGAGGGGACATTTGTTGCATTCGCAGCGTTCGTTCATTCGTCTGTGTTAACATTGTTGGTGGTTGTTGTTGTTGTTGTTCAGCGCAGCGCGCTGTGCTGTTGTTGTTGTTGTTCCTATATAATTGAAAAATATTAATAAATAAATAAAGAAAGCAAAAAACTTGTTAAACTTTGTTTTAGAAATTATTTTTAAGAGGCGGAGCGTCGCGCCGTAAACATTTTATCAAAATTAATGTTGTTGTTGTTGTGGTGGTGGTAGTGGCTATTTATAGGAAAGCGGATCTTCCTGTTGTTGTGAGGTTGGTTGCTGTTGTGCATGATCGCTCTCGCTCTCTCTCGCTCTAGAAGTCTAGAAAATGCTGGTGGTGATCGATCAAAATTTTGTGCATCAAATTTCCTGTCCTGTGGTGTGAATCCTGTATGAATTCTGTTCAGGAAGGTGTGTGTGTGTAGGTGGGGCTTGTGGTTGTCGGTTCTGGTTGTGGCGAATATCGGCAATGTTTAATCTCTTGTACCACCAAATAAGAAGAAGAAGAAGAGAATGATTCCCGGAGCCGTCTACCAAAAAATTGGAATCATGTCTCGATTATTATTACAATTGGTAGCCAATCAAAATCAGATTTATTTCTGACTCTCGCTCTCGCTCATTCTCGAAGTGTGTGTGCATGTGTGTGTGTGGGCAGGTGAAAATTGGTTTCCATTTCTCCAGAATCCAGAATCCAATATCCCTGGAACGGGAAAAACAACAACAACAACAAAAACGGCGATTTCTTTGTTATATCCGCTGCGGCCGCCGCAATCTTCTTCATCATCTATATAATAAAAATTATTAATAAATAAATGGTTTTGTTTGGAGCTTATGTCTCGTACTTTTCTTTTGTCATTTTATTCGGAAAAAAAACATGTTGGAAATCGTACGAAGAAGAAATTGATTGATTCTTAGCCATTGAAAATGGTGTGAAAAACGATATTATACAATGTTTATAATGATAATAATAATAATAATGATAATAATGATAAAATGGCGGAAAAAATGCTAAAAGCGGTTCTTCAAGAAGAAGCACATTCTTCATGGCTTCCGAACAACAACAAGAACAACAACCAAAAGAACCATAACAATGGTAATAACAATACAAACGAATATAGAAAAAAAAATACATTAATCATAACAATGACACACACACCCACCCACCCAGAAACATACATGAAAGCAACAAGAATACAATACAAGAGAAGCAATCATCATCAACAACAACGACAATCGGGCTCGGAACAACAAGAATCTGGCTAGTATTCTTCTTGTTCTTCTGCTTTTTGTTTTCGCCAACTTGCTTTGATTCCGATTCCGATTCCGATTCTCAGGAGAAAGAGAGCGAGCGTCAACCAATCAAAATTGAATGAAAAGGCCAAACTTGCTTTCCTTGGCGAAATTCTCGGGCGTCATGAATGTGTGGGTGTGTGCCGGGCGTCTGTTTTAATTCAATTTTACTTTTGATGATGATTGTTGTCGTTGTTGTTGTTTTACATTGTTTGACGTGAATCGTTTTTTGGCCATGATCGGCGCCAAGAATACCAAGGCCACCAATAAAAAGCCGAAAAATGTTCGCATAGTGAAAACATCATCCAATGAATTGATTTTGGACAACATTGATCCGGTTTGTACACAAATGAAATTGTAGGGCATCAAACCTGGGAATAGGAATAGGCATAGGCATAGGGATAGGCATAGGAAGATAGGGTAAACAAAAAGCGACCGTTAGCGACCCGTTATAATCATAATCCCCAAAGGAATCCGATTAATTAGGGCTGGCTGCTGTATATATATGATGATGATGATGATTACCAAGAAAAACGGATATGAAAAATTTTCCAATAGGAACACCGACTACCGGTGAGGCTATGTTTAGAAACCAATTGGGCGTCATCGGAAACAATCGTAATGAGATCAATATCCAGAGCATATTATTCTTGTTGTTGTCGGCGCCATCACCGTCATCACCGTCATCATCGTGAATTTTGGCACGGAAAAATTCCAACTTTTCCGGACAATAATGTTGTATCAGCAACGGTAGTCCGGATACAATTGAAAGTAGATAGCAGCAAGTGGCACCAATGGCTGTTAGTAGGCAACATAATGGAAAACCGATCCAAGTACCGTAGATTGCGCCGCCTAGTAAATTCTGTTGAGATTCCAAAGCGGGAGAGCGAGAGGGAGTGGAAAAAAGAATGTTTCGGGAAAATTATCTTCAACATGGTTCCGGTGTGTGGTTTTAGTGAGTGAGCGGACGCGGGCGCGAGCGCTTGGATGTGTTGATTGAATCATCAATTAATTGCTAAAAACAACATCATCATCATCAACAACAACCACCTAAAACATCCGAGCGATCCAGGATCGAATTTGATGTAATTAGAAAAACCCCCGCACACACACACGCTGAAAACACTATATCGAACGATGGATTCTCTAACTAGCAGTCGGTATCCAGGAATGGGGATCCAGGACATCGTCGGCGGGGGATGGTGGGCGCCATATGGTTCTATCATGTTTATATCAATTTACTCCACTGACACGCACAGAATCCTGGATTCTCTTCGGTGCATGGATCTCAGTGCATCAACCACACCACACAGTGTATGCCACATTCGTTTGATGATAAATTGACCAATTAAATTTGGTTACAAATTACCGCCGAATCTGGTTTTCTGGTTTTTCCTGGAAGAAACCAGAATAATGAAGAAGGCGTGTCGCGCTTATGTACGCGCATGCGCGCACACACAGACTAATCGACTATTTTAACGTAATAGAGCAGTAGAAGCAGCAGCGGAACATCCTGATTCAGTGAGTGTGTGATATTCTTACCATGAAAACCGATCCAGGTATAGCGAAGGTTTGCTTGAATAAATAAGCTGAACAGAACAATAGAAACACCAGACGTGAATCGGAATGTGATAATATTTGGACCAATTGTTTTAATTGTTTTAAATTGCTTGGAAACGATATTGTTTGAGTGTTGTTGTTGTTGTTGTTTTCATTGCTGCCACCCGAACAGATTTCGTTGTCGTTTCCGTCATGATGGTGTTGGTGTTGTGCATCGTGACAGGAATTTTGATCAAAACTATTATTATTATGGTTTTGTTTTGTTTGTTTCGGGGATGGAGCCAGAATAATAATAATAATAAGAAGAAGAAGATATAAAAAGAACGATTATCTCTTTCAAAAAGGAAGAGGGAGCTAAATGGGCGCCACACGATCATCGAGATTACCTTGGTTGAGCCAAGCTGACCAAAAACCAAAGCCATGAAATGGATGCGGAAAATATCAAAACCAATGTGAATAAACGTAGCCAAACCATTTGGCTA
>JAOZJS010000948.1:0-16656 GCA_025882695.1 Amerodectes protonotaria
CACACACACACACACACACACACACACACACACACACACACACACATACGGTCAAGAGAGAGAGGAATACGTATAGGGTGGATGGCTCCAGCGAATCCGACGTTTCGTTCCGGGAAAAAAAAATTACGAGGAATACGAGATTGGATTCTAGACCCGAAATATTATAACAATGTGGGTGTGTGTGGGTGTGTGCTATTCGTGTTGGATCGATGTATCAAATCAGTGTGTTGTTGTTGGTGGTGGTGGTCTTTCCATCATCATCATCATCATCGTTTTGCCATCATTTTGGTGGCAAAATACACGAAATGTTCATGAATTCTGCTCCTCTCTTTTGTGTGTGTGGGTGTGTGTTTGATTTCTCTCTCTCTCTCTCTGGGTATTCTTCTTGGTCCAAAATCTCATTGTGCGAATTCGTGTGCCCGTGTGTGTGTGTGTGTGTGTCTATATACTCGCCTGAATGTTGGCGCGATCCATTATGTCTGTGTGTGTGTGTGCGTGTGCAATGTCATCATAAATCATCCTATATATAAAACGACGACGACGACGACGACGACGATGATATTTCAAGGGATCTTTTTTTTTCGGCTGCTCGGATCTCGGACTTCCATCCCTATGTGAATCCCTAGGACCCGTGCGACCAATAACATTTCTTCTATGAAATAAACGAGAGGAGAGAGAAAAAGGACAAAAATATATTCCGAATGATGATGATGAGGAGGATTCTCTCTTCCCTCATCATCATCATCATCATCATCATCGTGATGGTACCATAACGATAAGAAAGAATCCAACCATGGCGACAATGTATAGTTTTGGGCTCTGGTTAATGTTGTTGGGCTTCCTTGCCACACACTCTTTTGTTCCATTCAGCGAGAGCGAGAGACAGAGAGAGAAGAAGACATCCGTTAGGCCGAGCAGAGCAAAAAAAGAGAAGAAGACGAATAATAATAATAACAAAAAGGATACGGACACATGCACATAATAATAATCATCATGACCATAACCATAATCATAATCATCATGTTTTTTGGTGGTGGTGGTGGTGGGATGGGGTTCATGGATCCCAGTCAGAGCCTATATGTTTTTGGTTCCCCTCCCCTATTTTACTCTTCTTTTGATGTGCATTTGTATCATTAAGCAGCGCTTCCTGAATAGATTCGGTTGTGGGAGGAGCTATCTTTGTTGGAGCTGTATGGGAGGGGAGTGATGACACACCAGATGAGTGACCAATGTGTGGCAACGGCACAATGCGAGAAAAAGGAGGAGGAGACAAAAAAAACTGACTGAATGGGCATCGCATTGCAGAAAACTAGAGACAGATTGCGCATGCGCCTGCAATGGTACGACGTCCAATCAGAAAGCAGAAATCTTGAAAAATCCATTTCAAATGTTTCTAATTGATTTTTAATTAAACAAGAAAATGATGATGATGATTCTCATCTTGTTGTTCGTCATTCGGACATCATCATTAAAATCATCATGGTAAAACTGGAAATATGAATTTTTTTTCATGTTTTTTTCCCAGTATTTTCGCTTTGATTGATTGATGGATAGAGTGTACATCAATGAGATGAAATATGAAATGTCCCGTCTTTTGCGGACGGTTCGTGTTATCTCTGTCTGTCTGTCTGTCTTTTTCTTCGTTTCGTTTCGTTTCGTTTCCCTCTCCTGAACTCCGATTCGCGGAGTCTCCGCGATTGGTCGGTGTCCTGGCATGGTGCTGCTGAAGCACCAATAAGCGTTTCAAAAAACAAGCTACCAAACATAAATTGCGAAACATAATCCTCAGCCATTATCACCATCATCATCATCATCATTATAGTTCGGGCTGGCTACCTGGAAATGTGAAGTGATCTTTTAGGAAACATTTTGATACAAACTATCCACCACCAGTTGTAAAAATAGTCAGTCAGCTCCCTTTTTCGTTTTCCGTGTAAACAAAAATACGAAATGATGAAATAAATTTATGTAATATGAGAGCCATATTTTTCGTTTCGTGAAAAAAAAAGATAAAAATTTTGTTTTTTTTTTGTTGAAAATTTCCGTGGACATCACCACCATTATGATTCGATGATGATGATGATGATTATTACCACGAATAGCAAAGATGCGTTCAGGGGACTGCGACTATTATCGAAGCCATTTAGCCACCATTTTTATGATGTTTCACTGATGTTTAGCTTGGAAACGACGAAGAGCTTGGATGATGGCAAATCATCATGATCATAATGGACCCTAAAATATCATCGACGACGATGATGGCCTTGCACACTGCACACACTTCGGATTCTGGTCCGGATGGTCAAATCACACAACCAAAAAAAATATAAATCCCTTTATTCCGGTGTACCAGAATCCAAAGTCCAGAATCTTTGGATTCTCTCTCCATGAATATCAAATGTGTGTATCACTATTAGTATCTATTGTAATGGATCCTCGAAATCATCTTGGGTACTGTTTTGCATCGTTGCCAATGATTTTGTGTCCAAGACACAGACACAAGGATAGACAGTGCATCATTTTAGAGCATATCCGAGCTCCGAGCTCCTTCGGGCTTAGAGCCGCATCTTCTCCTCTAGGAGGATGGAAATATTGTGCACGATCTAAATCTGTCCGTGTGATATCTTTTCTTGTCATTATTATTACTGGTGTATTGCAACGAGGATGATGATGATGATGATGAAGATGACAATCATCATCCTCGTAAACGTTGTTGTCGTTGTTGTTCTCATTTTTTTCGTGTGTATTACACACTGAATTTTGCTGCCGAAAAATATGTATTTTTCCTTCGTCTTCTTCTTCGTCTTCTTCGTCGTCGTTTTTTAATGATAATCTTGATTATGATTATTATTAGCATAATCTACATACTTTAGCACACACACACGCACACGCAGACAGACAAGTATGTGTGTGTGTGTGTGTTTCATTAAAATGTCATTTGTTTTTTGACAAACCCCAAACGAGCGAAACTTGGATGCGAATGCGAATACGAATGTGAATTCTTTGAATAATGATAATGATGATGATGGTGGCGGCAGTGGCGCTGACGATAATGATCTTGATTGGCTCGTTTTTATTTGATGAGATTTTTTTTTTTGGTTTCTAGTGTGCGCTTTCTCGGTTGCACTAGAGAAAACATTTCTGATTGCTGATTGGCTGACTGCCTGACTTTGCGTATAGCATAATGAACACTATATGAAAAAAAACGCTAGTTGTACACGCCCTTTCATCCCCTTTTGCGCGTATTTAGTGCGCGCGCTTATTATAGTGTTCATATTGACAATGATTCAGGTTCATTGTTTTGTTCTGATTGGCTGTTTTGCCAGAAAATGGAAACGCCTCTTTTCCCCAAAACCAACCAATGAGATTGCTTGAATCAATGCTTTGTTTTATCTTCTTTGAACGAAACAAAATGAAGATGAAGCGAGAAATTTTCTTTTTTTTTGTTGTTCATTTTTTCATTTCTAATTTTGATAAGTGTCTTGTCACTTGATTTGATGTGAATTTTTCGTATCGTATCGTATTCGTATTCGCCAGCCTTTTTCTGCCTGCCTGCGCACATCATGAGGAGGTATCATAGGAGGAGGAGGAAGACACAGACACAGAGTGCGATAAATACCCTACCTGGGGTGAAGTGATTCATCAAATGATGCTGGTTCTCTTCTCCGGCTTCTTCTCCGTCTTCTTCCAACCTCATCTTTAAATTTAATTAGAGCGATCACTTGTAATGCGCGACAAGCATGCGAAATGCAAGTTAAGCAAGACAAGCAACCAAAAAAAAAATAAGACAAGACAAGCAATGTGAAAGAGCGAGAGCGAGAGCGAAAGATATCTAAATTAACTTAACTTGACTTAACTTAACGTAACTTAACTTGGTTGAACTTGGGCTATCCGATTTTGTACAAGTGTTGTACGAATCCGGTCAGAATGTTGAACGAGAAGATCTCGCAGGTAGAATGACGATGTGGTAGTAAATTATCATCATCATTATCGTTATTGTCGTAATTATTGTTGTTGTTGCCCGTATTCATTGCATCCTGACCATGGTTAGGTTGAGTTGAGGGTTGAATTCAAGGGTAACATCAAACTGATCAAACTGATTTTATGGATTTTTCGTTTTTATTGAATGGGATTTACTTCCAAACGCCGGTACGAGAACCGCGATGGCTGAACCGAGAATGCACAAAATTATTTATATTTAGGATATGTCTGACAAACATTATTATTGTCAATCATCATCATCATCATTATTACCATCATGCCGTGGGTTAATCCAATCAAATAATTTTTGTGTCTGAAAAGAAGTCCTCCTCAAGTTTCTAGCAAATTAGCAATAGTGATAGTGCGTAGGTCGAGAAACAAGAGAGAGCGAGAGAGATTGATCAATTTATGAGAATGTCGTAGCAACTTGTCGTATCAAATCGGATCTACAGTTTATGCAAGTTCCGGCCAAGGTTAAGTGACATTTTTTAAGGGTTTTACATGAACCGGAACGTTTTACATGAAAAAACATCGAGCGAGATGGATTTTCGACATGTTTGGTCGATGTTCAAATGACCACCAGAAGACTATAAAAACTTGAAGCATCATTTCTGGACATTTCATCATTCAATAAAAAAAAAGAAATTCCGAATTCAAGACTTTTAAAATTGGATTACGTAGTATTTGGATTTTGGCAAAATAAATCAGATCATCATATTATGGATTATACTATTAATGTCATGTCATATTGGATTGGACACATTTTGTCTGTCCAGACATACGCAGGATTCTTCAATCCAGCCAATCAGAGACAGGGAGAGAGGGAGAAAGGAGGGCACTTTGGGAATATTTCTTTTCGGACATGAATTTTAGCATTTCACAAAGCCAAGCAAGGAAAAAGAAGCCATAAAAAATTGATGTCACATTTGTGTGATTTGCGCATCGAGCATCGGCGAAATCGCGAAATCTTTTTTTTTGATTTTTTATTTTTGGTAGAGCTTTTTATGTGATTCTTGTGTTTGATTTTGTTGTTTTAAATGTTTTCTGTTTGATTTTGTGATTTTCGGATTCGGATGGTAACAAAAATATGCTTCGACCAAGATGATGATAATAACAACAACAGGCAATAAACATGGCAATTATGTATTTTTGATCATCACCATCGCCGTCATCATGGCCATTATCATACACAGGTAAAATATGAAATTCTCCTTGTCTAGGCTCTTGATCTCGATCTTCTTCTCCGTCGCTTGTTTAATTGTGTTTTTGATGGACATTTTTGTTCGCTTAAGAAGCGAAACATTCATCTCATCATCTTCCCGAAGATATGATAAATGGTTTGACAAGAAGAAGACGAAGAAGAAGAAGAAAGATGATCTCCGATGATGACAATGTAGCTAGTAGTGTTTCACAAATATTTTTGTATTTTTTGATTGAAAGATGTGGATGCGGCTTCATTCACATTTAAATTCTTGCGCGCATCCATTCTCTTTGAATTTTCCATCCCCCCAGCCAGCCAGCCAGCCAGCCAAGGGCAGACAGAGTGTTTTTTTTTAAAAATAATATTTGAACCTATAAGCTTATTATGCAATAGCCTATCCGGTTCGTCCTCTCCACGCAGGGCGTACTGAACTGGGCGCCATCGATTCACCAGCAACAAACTCTTGACCTTTCTGGCTGCTGCTTTGGGCGTGTAATTGTAATTGTTTTTTTTGGCTGGGCAGCCTCATCATGATGTTTGTGTGAATCGAGTTAATGAGAAGCAAGCGGCCAGCAACAAACGAACGAAAAAAAAAGAATAACGACAAACTTTTCTTTTATTTTTTGCTCGTTTGTTTGCTTGCTTGCTTGCTTTTGCTTGGGCACCAAGACCAGCTCGGTGAGAGAGAAAAGGAAATCGATGCCGGAAATCCGTCGCATATCCTTTTTTATTCGGTCTGGTTAGAGAAGAAACCAACCAGAGACGAAAAACTTGGGATTTATAGGCTAGGCGAGGAGCGAGGGGAAGATTATAGGAGGGGTAATGGGATAACTGTACAGCCACACACACACAGGCACGCACAAATTCATCTACTGTGCTTGATTGGTCAGAAAAAAAAATTTTGCTCTGATTGGTTAAAAAATCTGAATCTTGGTTGCCATCTCATCATTTGGTGGGTTGGACATTGGTTGCTGCAATTTCTAATTCAGGCTACCAAATGATAAGATGACAACTCACATTCAGATTTTTTTTCTACCAACCCAAAAAATTTTTTTGGACCAATCAGCAGGCACAGTGAATGAATTTTTTTTCCAATACAAGGTCAACGATGCTTGTGCAGAGAACAAGGAGGAGGAGGAGGAGGAGACACGGCAGGATAAAATGACTTATTTGGTCATTATAATGATGACCAACATTATTATTATAATAGTAGGCAACAACACACATTGACAATAACACATTGGATAGAAGGATAGAAGGAGGGGAAAAATTTTATTTTGGCAAACGCAGACATGCACGAAAAATTACAATCTCGTGACAATGGACAGCCTCCACCGCACTGTGTGTGTCTTGTCTCTTTTGCCGATACCCTTTTGCACTAACGATCGTCTCTAACTGCCACTGCTGCTGCTGCTGTTAATTAATTAATTAGCGGAATTTTTTTTCGCCATCATTTTGGCGTTGGGATTTGGCGTCGTTTTCTTCGCCTCGACATTGAGAATTAATAATATTATTTTTTTGTATTTTTTTCGTTTTGTTTTTTGTTTTTTTTGGGAAATTTTTTTTTGCAAATTTAGCTAGCTTCATTTTTCATTTTAGAAAAAAAAACAGCACAAAAAACGAAAATTTTTTGTTAACTTTTCGAGCCGCTCGTTTATCATTGACAGATCGCCATCATCATCATCATCATCTTGTAAATCCAACAAATGGAAGCTTCAAGCATCCAGTGATGATGATGATTATGATGGATATGATGATGATCATTATTGATCGACGTTTGACATTTTTCCCAGTCAATTGATTGATGCGACACACTCTCTCTCTCTCGCTATTTTGATTGAACAATGATTGGTTGGTTGTGGTTCTTTGTGGTTCTGTTTGTGCTATTGAAACCTTGAAAATGTGAGAAAATAAAATTCATAAAAATCTGATAATCTGATAAGACTTGAGGTAGCAAGGAGACTATTGGTGACAGAGAAAAACTGCTGAAGAATCGAAAAAAAAAATTGCCAATAACCATTATCAACATCAAACGATGATAATGACCACAATACTAATAATAATAATAATAACTAATAATGGCTGATGATGGTCGTTTTTGAGGAGACATTTTGTCTTCTTGTTTCTCAAGCTTTCCCCAAAGCAAGCGAATAAACCGCAACAAGCAAGCGCCAACCTTAGATGGATGCGAAACACGGTGGCCAGGGATGGTGTTGGCGCCTTCGTTTTGCCTTCATCTTTTTGCGCGCTTGTTGCGCTTGTTTCCCTTGGTGTCCCTCTCTCGCTGTCGCCGTAATCTTTATTTCTTTTATTATTTTTATTTTTATTTTTATTTTTTGTTTTCATTATTATCATCAGCATAGTCAAATGACGATGATGATGATGATGATCATTATTATTATGGCGATGATTATTTTTCGTATTTTTTTTTTCGTTTTCGTATTCAACAGTGTCCAGTCGCCGCACACTAGGCGTGTACACCTAGATGTATTTTATTTTTGTTTTTTTTGATGCTTTTTTTTTGCTTCATTAATTCACTAATTACCTGTCAAATGTCCTGGGATGTAGGGAGAGAGAGGCAGAGGCGCCGAGAGTAGAAATATGTTCCTAAAGTGCTAAGGAAAATGCGCAAAAATACCCGCCAACCAACACCAAAAAAGAAGAAAAATCCAACAAATATAATTGGTTAGCGCGCGCGAGAACTTGAGCTTGACTCAAGTCCACAGCAGTGGACAAAACTCCACCTTTTTCAATGAAAAGAAATAACGATGACACTCTCCTTTCCTATCTTTGTGAGGAGATGCGGCCACTGCCCACACAGCAGCAGCAGCAGCCAATAGAAATCAATAACGAAACGGAATGGCTACTAAAACTATTTTTTATATTTGAATGAATCACCCCCGATATGACGACGATGTGCTTGCGCGCAGTGCGTTGTTGCATCATAATAATGATGTTAATGATAATCTTATTTAATGATCTAGGGTTTACACGATGAACATTGAGTGAGAGAGAGAGAGAGAGAGGAAACAGGCACTTAAATTTTATTTTTTCCGAAAATACGAAAAAAATGTGATTTTTTCAGGCTTAAAATTGATACATACATACACACACTCCCCTTTTTAAAAAATAATTTTTGATACAAATAATGGTCGTTTGTCAAACGACCATTTTGGATGGCCCTCCATCCAACCATCCAACCAGCCAACCAAAAAAAAAAAGATTTAAAATAAAAGATTTGCGAAAGACATTGCCAAAGACAAGTGCACACACACAATGAAGATTAGATCTTCATTGCTTGCTGCCGCTGCCGATAATGCTTGCGACATTGATGCTGTTTGTTTGTTTGAATGTAGTCCGAAAACATGGTGTTTTTGTTGGCCCCGAAATTATGTGCCGCAAAAGGCACATTAAAACGCTCTAATCTTGGTATCCAAAGCGCCTAGCTAGCTAGCTTGCTTGCTCTTGTTCAGCTCATTGATTTTGCGATCATCCCTTGAGCATACGGTAGCCCGCGCGACTCGGAAACCTCGTATCAGGCTCAACATTCAACAGACCACATCAAGATGATGATGATGAAGATTTGAATGAGAAAATCCATCTTGATGTGGTCAAAATAGCCATTCTTCGTCTCTAACACGATGTCCAGGGCCACACACACACACGCTGGTGGATTATTATTCTTGGTGTGGCCCCAAAGATAATCTTGGTGGACTCGCGGTGGACAATACGGACATACACATACACATAAAACCAAGGGAAGATAATTTCCTCCCTTGAACGCGTGCTAACATGGGGAATGCGTGTCTTTGATTGGCTGGACTGACGCGGGCAGAACTGAAAAGACATTTTCTGGCGACGTGGCGACACACATTTTGCTGATACAAAACAACCAACCAAACCAACCAAAAAAATGATATTCTTAGACACATTAGATAAGTTCTGCTGTTCACTGGCTCGTTCAAAAAAAAGCCTTAGGATTCTCTCTGTCCACTTGTAATCTTTGGTCTACCGGCCAGAGATATTCGCGTCGTCTAGACACACGAGACAAGAGCTTCGGCTTCAGCTTCTTCAGCTTCTCAGCTCCAGCTTCTCCGAGGCCAAAGGTCAGCTGCAACAAATTTTTTTTGAACAAGAAAAAAACAGATAATAACTGGCCATAATAGCAATAACAACAACAAGCGCGGGAACATAAATGTATTGGGCTGCTGTATGGCCCTGTTTTGTTGCCCGCTGGAAAGCCCGTTGCATGCACCAGAGTCGTCGTTTAGTCTCGGTCAATTGGTAATAAACGTGTTAAGCGTGTATGTATGATGATGATTCCCGGGCTATTAGCGTTCGTGTTGTGTGTTGGTACGATCAAATCTGTGCTGAACCCCGGCCATTCCCTAGGGCCCTGTTAAGGACCCGGACCGACTAATGGACCTTGCTGTTGCTGTGGAGATGGTGGACCACCACCAACAACAACAAGCGCGCGCGAATATATATTTATTATTCCATCTTATCTATTTTGGAACAGACATGATGATTTTGGCCCAAATCATCATCATCATCATTATGATAGACATTGAAAGTATTGAGTTTGAGATTTGAGAGGACGTTGCCGAATCTACCACGAAATGGCTACCACCATGAACTGTATTTGGTCTTGGAGGTTTTCCAAATGATAAAAATCAACCAATTGGTTTTTTTGGTTTTCGGTGAAAATTAATTTGTATCGAAAGTGTGTCCAAAATGTTCCAATGAAGAAAACTAAAGCTCCACACAGCTCCAATTACGACAGCTTTGATGATTGATTTATCTATCTATCAATACAACAACATTTTGTGTGTGCTCACGAGACATCTTTACAGATCAATCAGCAACAACAACAACGATTCAAACAACCCACCAACACACCAACAACAACAACCAGGGATCCTAATCTCTGGTGGTGGTGGTGGTGTTTTTGGTGGTTTTTCGCGGTTATGGTGATGGTGATGGTGGCCAATTGAGAGAATATGCATATGCATATACAAGTGTGTGTGGCGTTCACACACACATGATAATGTGTCCCCAAGAGAGAGAGAGATGGTAGATCTAGATCAAGATTTCTGGCCCTTTGGCACTGGCTGCCTGCCTGTGTTCTGGGACAGATTCAATTCGGTCTTCGTTGGTTGACGACCAAAGTACCACCATATCAAGACGAAGACAGCACACAACCGATAGCGTTTTTTTTTGGGTTGTCGTCGTCTTGGTCGTCCGTCCGTCGTCGTCGTCTTGGCCAGAAATTTTAATTATTCTCCTTGTCCGATTTCCTTTGGAAACTGAATGCTTTTGGCTTTTGTTTGCAGCCACAGCATATCCTGTGTGCCCCTTCATTTTTTGGTTTGCTTGCGTGCTCTCCCGGTATAGGTCTGTCTGGCGCTGGCTAGCTAGCTGGCTGGCTGGCCGACTTGGATTGGCTTGGCTTGTCTTGGCTCTAAATTTGGATAGAATATTGGTCTCGTTTTTTTTCACTGTTATTATTATTATGGCTGTTGTTGTTGTTGTGCGGCGCATCTTATCGCCAATCAGATTTGTTCATTCGTTCGTTTCGTTTAGGTTTTTAGGTCCCGTTCGTTTTAGGCCTCCTCTTTCTTTCAATATAGATTTCTATTGTTGTCGCTTTATTCCTTACAAGTGTATATCATGTCTACGTGTGGTGGTGTTCATACAACAACAACAACTATCCAACAGATAGACAAGAGTGCTGCTGCTTAATAGTGCTAAAATTGAACAATTACAAGATTATAGATTAAGATACACCATTTATTATTATTATTATGTACGCTGTTTGCTCGTATCGAATCCAGGGCTGAACTTCCACAGCTGAATCTTCATACGAGGGGCGTGTGCGAGTGTGTGTGTGCGCCAAGCAAGCCACGCCCGCTAGGCTGCGATTTCTGCGTTGTTCGCCGTTACACGTTGGAGTGTGCTAGTGTGCTAGTTTTTTGTTGGAGTTGCTTTAGATTGCCATACACTCACTCTCAGTGTATGTTCCTTGACACCTTTTGTGAACAGCGTACCTTTTGGCTGGGGTCAAATTCACTGATAATGCCAACACCTTTGCCATTGTCGAAGTTTTTGTCCAAATCTGTCCCAATGGTGCCAAGAGGGGCCAAGGACAAAAGATCCTGGAAAAAAAGGGTGTGCAACCCCCACAGAAATTTATAGATCCAACCGGATTGATAAACAAACGTTCGGATCTTTAGTAGATTGATCAATCAATCAACCAACCATCCACAATCCATTTGGATCTTTGGCTAGTCTAGTCTAGTCTAGGCTGTCTGTCTGTTTTACCTGGTCGCCTCCTGCTCCTCCTGCTCCTCCTCCTTCTGATTGCTGCTGCTTATCGTTTGTTGATGATCAACAACAAAAAAAATCAATTCATTGATTCAGCCACCCAACCAATCTGCCTATCTGTCTATCTATCTATCGTTTTCTTAAATCTTTTACACCAGCAATCCAAGCCATTATTATTATTATTCGGGGCTTAATATCCATCCGAAACACACCGAACGTAGCGCAACGCCTGAAACATCGGGCTCTTATCGGCTTTGGAACAATCTGTAAATGTGCAAGCAAGCAAGCAAATGTCTATGTGAGTGTGTGTGTGTTCATCAACCATCAAAATGGCAGTTGTTGCTGCTCGCACAATGGTCGTTTTCGTTGGCCGATTGTTGTGTGTGTGTGTGTGTGTGTGTGTGTGTGTGTGTGTGTGTGTGTGTGTGTAGATCAATTGAGTGAAGAATTATTATTATAAAAAAACAACATAAAACATAATAATAATGAAACAAATGAACAACAATCAACCAACAAACATAGCCATGGCAAGCTGTGGCTACGAAGATCAGCCGAAGAAAGCTCAACCGAGCCAAGCATGCCGTTGGCCGTTGGTTGGTTGGTTGGTTGGTTGGGTCGTCGTTGATATCATCAGGAATAATCAATGGATGTGATGTTTGTGTGCGAGCGAGCGAGAGCAAGCAAGCAAACGAAAAAAATTTGTCGGACCATCGAAGAGAGAGATTGTTCACGAAAGATTATCTGGAAGGAGATTCAATCTGGAAGGAGATTTCCAAAGTTATTCCCCTTGTAGATCTTCATGTTCAGATCTTTCTGATTGGTTGACCGTATCTTGTCGGTATGTGTGTGTGTGTGTGCGTGTGCGTGTGCGATGCGATGCGCGCCCATCGGACATGATGATGATGATGATCTAACAACAATTATAATAATCCTTGGTGGGGAATGAAGCCGATTGGTCAATCATCATCATCCACGAGTCATGATCCGAGTCATGATCCGACAACATTGCATAGTGCATTATTGTTACGGTCCTATATTGATTATTATGGCCATTAGCTACTCCTACTCCTCCCAGTCGCTTGCCAGCGATAGCCAATCAGAGCTGGGGAGCTGATCGATGATGATCGAAAATCGAAATCAATCACCACACTGCTAGTAGTAGCTAAGCACGCAGTGTTAGAAGCTATAATAATCATGAGCCCGCCCCATTGGAAACAAATATTAGCCAATCAAAACGATTGGCGTTTGTTTGAACTCTGAATGAGACAAGCGCATTATTTTCCCTACTGGCTTCTGCTTCGCTTCTCTTATTGGCTATTATTAATTATTATTGTTGTTTTTTTGGAGTTCGATATTCCGGTTCCTGGCGAAAAAATAATAGTAATGGCGCCTGGATGACAACCTTAGAGAATCGTGGAGCCAGAACCATGGCGCCCAGAAAAAAAAAGATAAGATTCACATGCATATTTGTGGTGTGTTTGGTTCCAGCCAACCAACAACCAGACTTGAGACGATCCAAAATGGAGCCCATCCATTTATGAAGGAGAATATGGGAATAATAATAATAAAAATGTTTGTATCATGGCGCCTCGCCATCATCATCATCATCATTTGAATTTAAATGGCTTTTATGCTGATCGCTGGTAGCTGTTGTTGTTGTCTTGGTCGTGGCCATGGTCGTGTTGTTGTTTGGCAACCATCACACCAACCAACCAACCTCAAGATATGTGTGTGTGTGCTTTATATTTTTTTTTTATTCTCGTTCATTCTTTTGGCTTTGTATGTACGTGTGTGTGTGGAATTTGAATAATTTGAATAAAAATATGAATATGAATATGAATATCAAAAATTCAAAATATTCAAAAAAAAGAAGAATGAAGATGAAGAAGAATGAAGAGTGGTGGTAGGTGTGATGATGGGAAATGGGAGATGATAGGTGGTAGCCAAATGGATGGATGGCCCAAGAGACGGGGCCAACGTTTGTTGTTGTTGTTGTTGTTCAGCGCCCAAGATTCCATAATTCATAAGATGGTTATAATTAACCAGAAAAAAAGCCACAACCAAAACCACGACCATGATTGTGTTGACCATGTGGTCGTTTGGCATTTAATTGCGAGGTTGAAGAAAGAAAAAAACAAGGAGAAGATGATGATGAATAAGAATGAAGGATTTTTCTTTTTGTAGAGGATTCTTGAATATGGCCAAAGCATTGTATTTTTCGGCTGTTGTTGTTGTTGTTGGAGAGATGGATTGTTTCAACACGCTAGCTTGTCCCAAAGCAAAGAATCATCGTTCATCGCTATGATTATAATTATTTATTATTAATTATATTAATTATGGTCGTCTCGTCTAATTATTGCACTTCCCCTTCCACACACACACTCGCACGCACACTCACATTGTTGTCAAGTATCCACACACAGCAACGACAACAATTGTAGCCGTCATCCAATCCATATTCATCATCATCATCACCAACGAATTCACACACATGCGCACACCAGTAACCCCGCCCACATACCAGTAATCACGCCCATTTTTTGGGCTGCTCTTTTTTTCGGGAAACTTCGGGAACACTTGAGCAACGAATAATAATAATCTAACTGGAAAAGGAAATGGCCAAAACAAAGTTGTTGGATTGGATTGGATTCTACCATCCGCTAGTATTCTCTCTCTTGGAGTTTGTATATGGCTCCTTCATTCTATTATTATTATTATTATTATTAGTATTATTACGTTTTTTTTGATGTTGTTGTTTTGGCCAAAGCAGCAAGAAAGAAAAAAATAGGAACAAACGCGTTTCCTTTGGCCAGTCTCTGTGTGTGTGTGTGTTTGGCCAACAGATTAATCATGTTGTCATTGGATTCCAGCGCCAAAGCCAAGGCAAAGCCAACTAGCCAACCAGCCAACCAAAATGAACGAATCAAGAAGTCACATCACATCTCCTTCCAACAACAACAACAACAACAACAATATGTTGATGGTAGTATCCGTTGAAATGAGAAGAAGAAGAAAACTTCATGATGATAGATTTCCACAATATAAATCAACCAACATTACCATCAACACTCTCGCGTTCATTCGCTCTCTCACATTGTGTGGATATCTTCTGGCCATGTTTTTTACTAATAAAATTAGATTTTTTCCGAGACCAAAAGCTGTCCTTTCCTTTCTTTTCCTTTCGTTTGTCCTGTGTCCTGTGTGTGTGTGTTTTCATCAACCAAGCCAACCAAGGCGACCAACGATTGTTGCAATGTGTGTGTATGTGTGAGTGTGTGATTGATGCAATGGATATCCACAGTTGAAATGTGGTGGGGGAGGGGATGATGATCCAGAGAGAGAGAAAGTGAGAGAGTTTGGCAAGCGAAAATTATGCAGATGGTTGGACCTTAAAAAACGAATAATACTAACTGTCGCAGTGTGTGTTGGTGTTGGTTGGTGTAGGTCCAACATCATCATTGCTCTAATAATAATAAGCCAATGGGAAATAGACTTGGTTGGTTGGCTGGTTGGCCAAAAGTAGAGAAAAAAGGAAAAAGAAAAATTGTTCGTGAATTTTGCAGCACAACACAACGCGATTCAGGCTGGAGAACAAAACGAGATTTTCAACCAATGATAACAAAGAACCCGAACCACACTACCACACGAACGAACGAACCAGCCAACCAACCACATACTACCACACGATTTTTGATGATGATCATCATCATCACTAGTAAAACCAACAAAAAAAAACTACACCACCACCACCACCACCACCACGAAACGAAACGACAGGACCAATTAGCCAGTCTTCATATTATTTCTTCTCATTATTCGTATTCTCATTTTGTATTATTATTAGTATTATTATTGATATTCTTCATTCATTCATTCATTGTATTCATAGTTTCATTATTTCATTTATATTCAGCAGCAGCAGAGTGAGAGAAAGAGCAGAGACATATAAAGTTGACAAGTTTTTCGCTATTGTTGTTTGTCGTTGGTTTGTTTTTTGTTTTTTCTGGTTTCAATTGCACTTTTGCTGCTTGAAACAAGCAAGAACGAGAGAGAGAGAGAGGAGATAATGGCTGGCCATGTTTGGGATTTCCACGCTTAGAATTTGGTTGCAGTGTTGTTGTTGGTTGGTTATCATTTGGAAAAAATCTTTGTTCTTCAAAGCAACCACGACAAGCCAAAGCAAGCTACAGAAAGCCAAAGCTAGCAAGAAAACCGAGAAAATAAAGACAGACCAACACGCACCATCATTAGATTATCATTGTTTGACGGTTCGATTTGTTGACCGGACATCCAAAGTAATATCAATATCCGAAGTGTCCAAGTCACTGTTGTTCACATGCGGGTTAATCAGAACCAAAACAGAATACTAATAATGCTAATAATAATGATAATTAACCCCTTGTTGACCACAAATTGGCCATTTGATCAACCATTTGATTTGGGCCATCCCTCGTGAAGCGAAGATTATCGAAAGCGATTACCACCACGAACACCAAGATCGTGTGTGTGTGTTTGCGGTTGCTGGTGGACAAATATACAAGATAAGATTATCGGAACTAGCCAGCGAGCGAGAGAGACATTTTTGGAAACCCGAGATCCACGGAGATCCATATAGATCCCGTGTTTGATGATTATGATTAGGATGATCTGTGTATCCGTGTGATTATCATCGTCGTCGCATACTGGCTGGCAATGGGAAAAAAGTGAAGAGATTCACAACACTTGATTATAGGAGGGGAAGTTGCCTGCCTGCCTATCTCTGTCTGTGTGCAGAAGACACCCGACACGAGACCTTAAACCAGCGTGTGTGTATTACCTTAACCTTCACTGTGTACAACCACCATCACCGGGACACGAGAGACAATATAATAATGTCTTAATTCTGTCGTTTTGAATTGACTTGAAAATTATACTCCTCTTATTCTTCTTCGCCTCCTTTGTTTCTCCCTTGTTTCTCCTTTGATTAATTTCAGCCATGATAATGGCTGACAAACAACGACAAGACAGAACAACCAACAACAACAACAACCAAGCAACAAGATTGGGCGACAAAACACTTAACACTATCTGTCCTAAACCATCCAACCAGCCAGCCAGCCAACAATTGTCGAAAGCTGAAGCTGGTTGGTTGGTTGGTTGGTTTTCGGTTG
>JAOZJS010000949.1:0-16642 GCA_025882695.1 Amerodectes protonotaria
TGGTTGATCGAGGCACAAATACACACCAGACTGATGAAATACAGAGCACTGGATCACCAGAGTGACAATGTGCCATAACACTGCTGGCACAGTGAAAAAGTTCGAAATCAGTAAGACAAAAACCACCACTAAATTTAAACACAGGCGTGAGCAACCTTTTTCAGTGAACGAACGGGGCAATTCAAATTTTCAAAAAAATTTTTGGCGGGTCGCATACACAAAGTGCAGTGCTAGAATGTAGACTTCCGACACGACATCTGTGAACAGGACACATCAGAACAGTACACCTCCTCTTCTACTGCTTATGTGGTGTGTCTAGTCATCAGTTCAACGCATCACTATGAACCAATCAGAGGACAGACTTCCCACCTCAGGTCCTTTTAGGCTGGTCAAACATGCACAGACTTGTCACTTGTACTGGTGTTAATCAGAGAGCGAGGGAGAAATACACACCTCCTCTTCTCTTGTTTATAGTGTGTCTAGTCATCAGGTCAAATCATCACTATGAACCAATCAAAGGGGAAAACAGTCGGCTTATAGGCTGGTCAAACATGCACAGGCTTGTACTGGTGCTGTATTAAACTGCTGAACAACGGACCAATCAGAGCGAGGAGAAGATAGCTTCGTCTCCTCTGTTGTTTAGCTAACATGCTTGGTGCGCCTCTGGTTGCTCACCTCTGAACTAACTCTGATCACAACGAAAGTATGGTCGATTCCTTTCTCACGAAAGGAAAGGAGGATAGTTTTCGATTCTTTTTTTTCGGTTTCCAGGTCAACCTTTAAATGTGTGTGTGCGGGTGAATGTGTGCTACCATAGTTGTTGTTGTTGTTGTTACGTAAGTTGATGCTTCTGTTCATCGACCAACAACAACACCGACAACATGGAACGGTCCATGTGGATCCCGTCGCAAGACCCGATTCCGAATGTACCATGTTCCACTGTTCATGTGTATCATAGATCCATTTTTAGACCGCCACACCGACCGAATGGTACACATTTGCGCGAAGCAGCAGCAGCGGTAGCGGTAGCAGCAGTTTCCATAAGTTTCAACCGAAGAAGAACGGGCCAAAGCCGAATCCGGGCGCCTCGCATTCCCAATAGGGCACTATCATTAGCTATCATCATTATTTTTTGTTTCGGGTGCCAAGGTTATTCCGTCGTTTATTGTTTTTTTTCTTCTTCTTGTCATTTCGGTGGTCGTTTCTGGATGAACAACCCCCAACGACCTTGAAAATGGAACAAACTAATAATCGGGCGCCAAGTGAAGCCAACAAAACGACGACTACGACAACAACATGGAATTTTAAATCGAATCTTAACCTCTCCCCACCATTTACCCACCACCATTCATTCTGGGAAAAGTCACATGAAAGGAAAAGTTTCTCTCTGGGGGATTCGAGGAGGGGGCTAGGATCCAAGAATCCAAAGGATAATGATAGGGATGTGGCTGCCTGATTCCAAGGAAGGTTGCCGTTTTGTTCATTAAAACGAAACGAAACTTCAAACTTGAACTTCAAAACTTGAATTTTAGAGAATCGCTAACATCGCTCCCTAATATCGTTAATTGATGGACACACACTCGCACACATCAAGTGTGTGTTCTTGAAATGCTGCTTGTCCAACTTCCAAATGTGGGATACAATGTGCAACAACTGTAATATTTGATGAAACAAACAAACATCCCCACACACGCCAATGCACAAATTGGCTCCATCCATTCTAATTGTTGTTCGTACGTTGTTCGTTCGTCGTTCGTTCATTTGTTCGAAGACAAGCCAAGTCAATGATTGGCAAGGTCATCATCATCATCACCATCATCATCGCCGTCGTCGTCGTCGCTCAAGACACATTTCACATCATCATTTTCTTTCTTTCTTTCTTTTTTTTTGTTTAGTATCATCGAACATCGACAATGTCGTTACTTGTTGTCGGCGTTGGTTGGTTGGTTGATGGGTTAGAAGGGATCCCCATCATCATCATCATCATCATCAACATAATTTCCATTCTCCCTTTCTACCACTAATTTTCATTTTTTTTTATCCTGCTACCACCACCACCACCCATTATCCCACTACAACAATTTGTTGTAGCACCATCTTTTTTTTGTGTTGCTCTCGCTCTCTCCTCCGCCTCTTGCGTCTCATTGTACGATCCTCCCTCTGTGTGTGTGTGTGTGTGTGTGTGCGGGTGTGTTTCACCCTCGCTTGATATGACGCCCACACAACCACCTCCTCCTCCACCACCACCACCCCGATCGATTGCGCCCGCAACATTACGCCCAAAATACACACACACCGACGCACAGATGCTTAGCATAGTCGAATTGGTTCAATCAACCAGAGATATTTGATAGTTACCTTAGTTTTATGGCAGCCACAACAACATTCTAATTGCGCCACACACAC
The DNA here is from genome assembly GCA_025882695.1 of Amerodectes protonotaria. Taxonomy (NCBI): domain Eukaryota; kingdom Metazoa; phylum Arthropoda; class Arachnida; order Sarcoptiformes; family Proctophyllodidae; genus Amerodectes; species Amerodectes protonotaria. Next base: position 2,407 of record JAOZJS010000949.1, read on the forward strand.
ACACTAGGCGAACACACAACCTGGAAAACAACCTTGTGATATGGAATATGATTGATTGGTTGGTGGTGGTGGTGGTTGATTCATATTTAGCCACCAAAAACAACCACCACCATCCAACAACAAGCTTGGATTGGTATCCCCAAAAAAGCTGGCCGACCATGGCCACGTGTGTCTGAGTGTGTGCCTGTTGTTTGCGAAACACCTTGATTACTATTATTATTTTTGTTATCAAAAAAGTAAATTCCATGGCATCAACATGGCGCCCAAAGCAGCGAGAAGATCAAATTGATATCAACGATGGGATATCAATTGGATGCTGAGATTTCGAGCTGGATTGTGGATGAAATCAATCTCCAGCTTCATCATTCACGTTCTGTCACCATCATCTAGGATTTGATTGGCTTGTGAATCTATTTTGGTTGGTGGCAAAACCACAGCCAAACAGGACAGGAGGATTTTAATTTCGAATAAATGATGAAAAACACACGCACTTCAGCACACACTCCAACACACACTCTCGCATTTTATCACAGAAAAATCATTGACGGCTGATGCCATTGAATTTAGTTTTATGGATGATGATGATGATGATTGTTACTACCTGATGAATCTACCTGTTCATGAAAATCCATCGCATTTCAAGGTGAAGGCGGTTGGTTACCTGCCTGTGTTTGTGTGTGTGTACAGTTACCATGTGTACACCGGCAATTGTGTAGTACAATACAACAACAACAACTAGATTGAAGTCTATGGTTGCATGCTATTGGTTGTTGATGATAGCTTATGTTTATTCAACACCACACAACCATCCCCATTTCAAGTCAATGAGGTTCACTAATTTGGATGTTCAATGTACGCGTTCCGTTTGATCGACCAATAAGTGTGTACTTATTGGGAATAATGGTGAGAGCGAGCGAGAGAGAGAGAGCTAGAATGAAACTCTAATTATAACCGAATCATCAAGAGAGAACCACCATGAAACAAACGAAAGCTAGCTAGCTAGCTAGCTTGCCTGCCGCAAACAAAAAGCCTATTTGTCTATTTGTTTCATTAGTTTAAGCTTGTGCGTGCGAGTGTGTATGGCCACAAATTGCGGTAAAACAATAGTAGCGGATAACAATAACAATAATGAAGATGAAGAGAAACAAAGAAAGCTTTAATTAATGCTGGAAATCTCAAGTTGATTGGTAAAGATTAATGTGCCTGTGTGTGTGTGCGTGTAGGATCCACCACGAGAAACCACACGAGAACCACCAATGTGATCGATATTATTAGTATATCCTGTGTGTGCGTGTGTGTTGTTGGTGCACCACCTTGATTGAAACAATCTGATTATAAAAACATGTCACCATGATTCAACACAAATGTTGCTGTTCTTTGACTGTCCATTTAACCTATGACCTTATGGTGGATTGGTTCCTTCCGATTGACTATCGTAAACTAAACGAAAAATATAAATAGAAAGACTGCCTGAAACTGTAACAAGTGACACCTGGGACATGTTTGACCAAGGGTTTGTTTGAGGTCAACGAAAAATATCGTTTAGCTTGGGCCGTTGGCCCGAATAATGACCAATAGTGGTTAGGATGATGACAATCGAGTTGCATCCCTGGAACAATTCGAAATTTTCATTGGCAAGAGATTGACCCTGGTCATTGGGTCAAAGACACATCCATGGACATTGAGCTTTTTCCCCTGGGAAAAAAGGGCATCCTAAGGTCCTGGGTCATGATTCATTGTGTGTGTGATTGGGAAAAAATGACCAGAAACTGGAACAACCAGACGAATGTCGAATGTCGTGGAGAAAATCCACCGTTTCAAGGACTTTCTCTCGTTTTCTTTTTCTTCTTTTTCTTAAGACTTTCGGTTTTCGTGCGACTGTTAGATGTGTGGTGATGTGATATAAAGTCACCAACGAAACCGAAAGGTCCGAAGGTTGAACCAAGCCTCAAATTTGGTCCCCTCTATCTCGCTCTCCCTTCTCAAGGGTATCCCTTTGGAAAATCGATCGGGGATCGAGGTGGTCGCGTTGTGTAACACAACACACACTTGCGGTTGGTCGAAAAGCAAAAGAAATAGAAAAGAGAGAACCGATGGTATTCGGACGAGAAAAACACCTCAACCATTTTTGTTGTTTTTCCAGGAAAAAGACAAATGTGTTTTGTATGTGTGTGTGTGTGTTACCTGTTGCTTGCTTTGTTTAGCTCGCTAGCTCGTTGTTGTTGCTATTTTTTCCTGGGAAAGCCTCATCATCATCATCGTCACCATGGTCAAGGTTGGAAGGCTCATTTAGAATTTTTTCAGGAAAACAAGACAACAAGAGGCCCAAAATGAGGTGCAACCACGGAGGCTAGCTAGCTCGCTAGCTAGCTGGCTTAACCTTGAAAATGAGCAACAATCGGTTTGGTGTTTCCTCACAAGGTCCCCCCTTTGTAGCACAAATGCTCAACATGTTGTATCAGTATCAGCTGTTTGGCAGCGGCGGAACATGTGAAAATTTCTGCGCATCTAGAGCTGACCCAAAGAGAAAGCAGAAAGAGGAGGTCGGAGGTTGGACGATGATTCGACGACTGACCTTTAACGCGCGTAGAGCGTGTCCGGTCCATAATAGTAGTAGTAGAGCGCCGCACACTTGACACAATGCGTGGTCATCAAACATCCCAGCACAAACACACAATATGCGCCTACTTTTAGAATGCACACAGTTTGGTCCTAGCGCATGTCATGAGTAGGTCATGACCTTCAAAAAAAAGGGGTGAACTTAGTGCGGAACCTAGCGAGAGCGCGAGAGAGAGAGGTTCGAAAATGGGCTGCTGACCTAATTGCTGCTCTAATCGCGTGAGCGAGCGAGTCCGCGTATGCCCTCGGACCCAGCTCGCAATCAATCATTTTAGCAAACAAGAACGCATAGCCCTAGCCGAAGGTGTCAAAACACACAGCTGACTGGTGGTGACAAGGTCACCAGCACCAGCAATCTCCACCATGTCATGTTTGGTGCAAAGCAAAGTTCCGCTACTACCAGATGCTTGAGGATATCATCTCCCTGGGGAAAGAAAGGGTTTTAAATCCAGCCAAAAAAAAGAGGAGAGATCAGCTCGCTAGCCAGGTCATTAGGGAACTAGGCCATCGGATCAGAGAGCGATGAGAATCCCGGTTCCTGGTTCGGAGCAGGTTCGAAATTTGACAGATTTAAATGGTTCAAACTTAAGGCGAGAAGGCGAAAAATTGAAAGTGGATTGTCCGATAACAGTTGTCAGGTGGACAACCCGATTCCAGCAACCAAAAAAAAAAGAACACACGGACATACGTAAATCGGAAATTGGAACAACCACACTCACACACAAATGTCATATTTGCTCTTGTATCCGATAAACCAAAACTTATTCAAATATTAATTGTGGACCGAAATTCGCCTCAATTCAATTTGAATTCGAGAAAAGAAGAAGAAGAGGGGATCCTATTTGAAGAGCGTTGATCGGATCGGATCAACACTGTTGAGGAGCTCATTTTGTAATCAGAATCCACTGTTCAATGACCAGACGGTTGATCCAAAATGATTGTTCAAACAAAACCAGTTTGATTTGGTTTGTTCTTGGAACAACACACCAGACACCGCAGACAGTACAGTTCCGAAAGAAAGGTAGTTAACCTTCTTATTTGGGTGTCCACAGCATGTGAGACCACCTCTGGAGGATTCAGGTCATGTGGATTTTAGCAACCAGAATCCGCAGCAACGACAGAATCTTTTTGGAACACTTCGTCGTTGAAAGTAAATAAAGTTATCAAACAACACAAGAATTGAGCCCAAGGTGTTTTCGAACTCTCGGTTTTTGCAACACTTTTGCACTACTTTTGTTCCCTTCACTTTTGGACGGACACACACACATTTGGATCGATTGAACAGATGGTCCATCCAAGACTTAAATGGCCGCCAATGTCTTTGTCTCGGCGATATCTTAGGGTCCTTGGGTCCGGCTGTGCGTGTCGTGGAAGGTTTCTTTCAATTTTTCGAAAGTGAAAAGTGTCTACGAAGGACACCGAAGATTGGTAGCAATGATGGTGGTGGCAAGGCATTAGACACACACACACAAGCATAGCGTTTCACTTTCACTTTGTCTTGGATCGCTTCTATTTCCATCATCGTCGTTCTCCTTCTCGCTCTCGCTCTCAAATCCGGGAATGAATAATGGAAATGAACTTTGAATGAAAAGGAAGGAAACGACGACGACGAAACTGCCACGAACATGATGAATAACGACGACTACGGCCAACCACCATCAGGGACAATGACAATGAAAATGAAAATAAGAAAATAACACGAAGAACGAATAATACTACACACTATTTTTGGATCTTGAAGGAAATTTTCGTTTTTTTGGTGGCAAAACACGAGAAAAATGTATGAATGAACTGAATTGAATTGAATTGAATTGAACGGGGAGAAGTTGGCAGTGTGAAAATATCTTCAACAGCCACCACCATCTTCGTCTTCGTCTTCGTCTTCGTCTTCGTCTTCGTCTTCTTCTTCCTAGTCTCCCTTGATCTACTAACACACACCGCACACACAGCCGAATAACTAAATCACCAGGTAATTAGAGCAATGTCGGCCGCTACACCACCACCGTTCACCGACAACAACAACAAAAGAAACACGGCCATTAGCGGCGGCGTATTATGCATTTGCAAATAATGGTACCAATTTTTGGACCATTGATGATGGTAATGGTAATGGTAATAGTAATAATAATAATCATCATCATCATAATGATAATCGCTTCAATGACCAGTGGTCATTTTTTCCATTGTTGTTGTTGTTCGTTTCAATGTCGACCATTTCCGGATGGACCACAATTCAAAGTGAAATTTGTTAGGGGGCGGCGGCTCACATACACGTGTAATCGTCCACTAATCGAATGGACATATGGTATGGACTCTGGTTCTTGTACGCTTGTTGTTCCAGGATTGATTGATTGATTGATTGGACTTGATTGATTAAGTCTCTCTCGCTCGCTCTCGCTCTCTTGTTCGTTATTAGACGATATTTCACGAAATCTGGACACACCATTATGTGATGTGGGATGTGGCGGTCACTTTTACTTTCTGGATGGTGGTTGGATGGTCCATAAATCTTCAGGTATTCTCGGCAACAAGCAGCCTCAAGCAGATAACCACCATCATCAAAGATTTATGAATTCAATCAAAGTGAATTCGAGATCGTGACACCATTACAGATGGATGGACACGTGTCTTGGGATACTTGTCACGAGTCCATTGTGTGTGAATTCGATGGACTGTGGATGGTCGTGGACATCATTAACAAAACAAACAACAACCATCAAGAATAATGATAATAATAGAAGAAGAACAAGAACAAGAGATGTCCAAAATGAATTATCACCCATCCATTGATCCTCACACACAACCTGGATCGCCAGACACCTTGGACACACTAAACTTCTTGACCATATAAAGGAAACATGTTCCATCTTCATCAAACCATCATGATTGGCTGGCTAACCACAAACAATGGTGGATGATGAATTCGAATTCAATGTACGAAATAACCGCCGCAACAACCATGCATGTACGAATTCAACAAGTGTTGTTGTGTTCAGCCTGCCGGTTGCTATATTTTCCGTTTTGATGTTTGTCCGGATGGACAGCAACCACCAAACAACAACAATAACAACAATATCCTCTTCGTATCCTCGACACACAAACGTACACACCTTTCGCGCTTTTAAAGATGAGCAGCGGTGAGCAACCCAAGGCCCGCCCATCAAACATTTTTGTGCCGCCTCAACAGGCGACGAAGCTTCGTATTCCTCTCGCTCTGATTGGTCCAATGTGATGATTTGACCTGATGACGAGACACAACACTATACTATGCAAGACTATAAACGCGAGGGAAAGCCAACAGCTTTGACCAGTACAAGTCTGTGCTTGCTTGACGCCTATAACAACCGTTCTCCCTTCTGATTGGTTCATAGTGATGATTTGACCTGATGACGAATTGCACTATAACCAGCAGAAGAGGAGGTGTCTTTCTATGTGTTCTCTCGTAGAGACATGTCATCGTAGTTCTACGTTTTACACTACTTTACTTTAAGTAGGCGGCCCGCCACAAAGTTTTTTTGAAAATTTAAATATTGGCTTGTTCATTGCAAAAAAAAGGTTGCACGCTCCTGTTTTATAGATCATAAAGACCACAGAGAGAAAAGGGTTAATTGAAAAAATGATTGATTCAGATCAACATCGAAACCGATCATCATCATCATCATCGACAATTTCCGTTATTAGCATATTATTATTATTATGGTCGTTAATGTCGTCTTGTCTTATGATTTAGTCTTTGACGGAAACGTTTCCAAGTGAACTGATCTAGGCAGCCAAAATCAATGGCTAATCACCAGCATCTCCGCCACCACCACCATCACTACCATCATCATCTTCGCCATGTATTGGGTGCACCCTCCTAGTTACAGCTCTTCAAAGGGGAAAAGTTGTTGCAAGCTACAAACAAATACACACACCACTATAGAATTGAATAGAATAGAATAGGATAGATCTGAATTAATTGTCTCGCGTGGCCATCATCATCATCATCATATTATCATTATCATTATTATCATTATTCTTCTTCTCCTGGTCGACCTTGATAATGAAAATGAAATTTTGATGGTCAGATCATTTTATAATGATGATGATGGTGGTCATTCGTGTGTCTATTCACACTGGAGCGAAACACAATGATCTCCTCTCGCTCGCTACCTGGTCACTCTTGGATACCTAGATAGCTTCTGGACAACTACCTGGAGGTATGGGCATGACTAATACCTATCCACAATATACATATCCAGGTAAATATAATGATACCCAACAACAATGGTATTAAAGGTGTAATACAATGTATTGAAAATGAAGGAAGGAATTCCAATCAGAATGAGAAATGGTGTGTGTGTACACCACGGGCATAATATCATGAACTGGAATCTCTGGAAACAAGCAGAAATACACACACGCAGAAAAATCCTCATCATTCACGTGTCGTCGTCAGACGATTACTACTCCTAAAACCAATGGCATGGTGTCCTTCAATGAATTTTTCGTTTCGTTCGTATTCAACTTTTGGTGTATTCTTGTGGTGTACAACTGGATTGGATGGATGGTTGGATGGATGGACACCAGCCATCAATTCTGTTCGGATTTTTGGGCTTGAAAAAAAGAGCGCTTGAAAGGGGTAAGGATGATGATGATGGTGATGGTGATGATAATTATTATTATTATTATCATCCGCGCAAGTAAGTATATTGGCCACGTCCCAAAAAATGATCATCGCGAGAAAAAAATGATGATCGAGATGAACAAGTAAAACACTGACACATACACACACACAGTGTGTCCCTGTCGTCTCCTCCCCTGACTAGGAGTACTAGTAATAAGTATTTGTATTAGTGATTAGTGAAAGCCATCAAGTAAGCAAAGGGGAAAGAGGAGAGCTAAATCCATGTTATTGGTTTTTCGTATTAGCCTTCCCCCTTTAGCTCTCGCTCGATCTCTCGCTCGCTGATTGGCTGAATACTTGTGAACGGGGTGTGTGTGAGTTGCACCTGAAAAGTGTAAAGTGATGCCCATCATTCACTTTCTCCCACTCCTCTCGCTCGCATATTCACAAGCACAAGCGGCTAAAAGCAGGGGCGGCTACAAGCTCTTGGAAAAGGGTTATCAATTTTTTTTTGGAAGGTTGTCCAGAAGAGAGAGAACACAATGATCGACATTGACATTGCACGAAGCAACCAACCAAAGCAAAGCATCCAATGATGGGCATCTCGCTCTCTCTCGCTCTCTCTACTTTCAGTGTATTCAAACATTTAAGGAAACATGTTTAGGATGTTCTTGAACAGAATTGAACAACGAAGACGAGAAGACGAGGAGAAGAACAAAAATTGAAAAATCAAGCAAAATCAAGCAAAAAAAAACGAAGCAAACAATGTCTAGGCTAAATATAATATTATCACAACCTGGCTGGCTTGCTTGCTTGCTTGCTGGCGGTGGTGGTGGTTGCTATTTTGGCGGTGTGTGTGTGCAGTGTCTTGAAGAAATGATTTTGTTGTTCAGTGTTACCTGGAGATGATTTCAAGTGTGTGTGTGCGTGAGTGAGAGTATAATATGATGAACAACAAAAAAACTACAAAAGTATGCTGCAATCATCTCATACAGGTATACAGCCAGGTATACAGGTAAGCTAATATAGCCAGCCGCCAAACCAACCAGGTTTGAAGGTCAAGGTAGCCTGATTGAGGGAAGATGATGAAGGGAACTAAAGCTTTAGGGAGAATTCATAGAATGGATGGATGGTTGGTTGGATGGATGAAGGTATTTTTGGAGTGAAACTAAAAGTGAACAACAACAAGAAGCGAAGCGAACAAGAAGCAAAGTTGGACTTGTTGATATGTTTCATTTCTCCTGAATATCAAAAACTCTAGCAAAAAAATAACATGGTGATACATCCATCATCATCATCATGGAAAATCGCACGCTCTCTTATTTTTTTGGCTTGTTCGTTTCGCGATTCGTTTGTTTGCTCGTTTGAAGTTTTGCCCAAAGGGCGTTATATTCGGAGGTTGTGGAAATACGAGAAGAAAAAATGGAATTCCATTTTCAATTCCATTTTTCTGCCTGCCTCTTCAACTCTTTGAATACTTTGAAGCCTGCCAATACCTGTGTGCGGCGGCGTTTGGCGTGCGTGCGTGCATTATCCTTGGATTCCAGCTAAATCAAACAAGTAAAACCAGGCTAAACACACACACACACACACACACACTGATTGAGAGAGAGATTGAAGGGAGATATTCTGCACGAACAACGAAACCGAAAAAGCAACCAATAAGAAACGAAACAAACTAGAAGCAGAATAAAACTAGCTGTTTGCGATGTCTGCGATGATCGCCATCTGATATGATTAATAAGATAAATTGGCCCAGATTGTAGAGGGATTCTGGCTGGCTGGCTGAGAATGGTAGATGATACCACTGGCAACAACCGATCAGCCAACCACAATCGACCAGCCAAGGCCAAAGGGAACAGGTAGTTAATGGAAGAGAATATCGATGGGAATTTTACAAATATAGAAATCAATCTGATTGAAGACGAAGACATTTTTTTGGTTTTGTTTTTCTAAATTAATTAATCTAGACGACGAAGAAAAGAAGAAGAAGAAGAAGCTACAATTTTGTCCTTCAATTTTCGCAATTTGTTCAGGCAAACATTGGTTTAGCCAAAATCAAAATCACATCCCATCAAACGACGATGATGCGCGTTGGGTTGTGCGCGTGTGTGTGGATGTGTCCAAGGCCTTGTGCTTGTGTGTGTTTGTGTGTGTGTCTTAGGGAAACACACATTCCCTTAAAAAACATATCAATCTCTCACTCTTTATTTCCCTTGGTCTCCTCCTTTTTAATTGTGGAGGAGGAGAGAAGGGTCCCCATTTGACAAAAATATCACGAGACTAGCACACTTCAAGGATAAATAATTCTCAGTACCAGGCAAGCCAACACAAGTCAAGCCAAGCCAACCCCCTAGGAAATCGAGGGTCCTTCAAGGCCTTTTAATAGCAGCAAAAAACTAAATTGTAATGATCGTCGTCGTCGTCGTCATCGTGGTTGACATACAGACACACATACAAAATTTTAGTGGTAACACTTTACGTCCGCCGGCCATCATCAAGAACAAGAAGACAACAACAACAACAATGAAATGAAATGAAAGAGTTAGGAAAACGGTGGCACTCTCTCTCTCTTTGGATCTTCGACTAAATTCGAGGTCACCTTGATTTTTCACTGGTGGTTCCTTTCCTGGGTTTTTTTTTCATTATCAAATTCATTGAAAATTGCAATCATACACACCAACACACACCGATACAACCGGTAAGCGCGGCTGTACATTATTATTCTGCTGCCAGAAGGAACCTTCTACAATTCAATTCAAATTTTGGCTTTTTGTGTGTCGCTTTAACCATGGCCAGCAATGGCCAGGCAAGGAGAATGGAAATAAGAGAAGACGAATACGAGGAGAAAAATAACGTTAACCACCTGCTTGCCACTGTGTCGGTGTGGGGGTATCGTGTCTCTTGAAGACACGATGTAGTATGTTCCACCGGTGAACACACAGTGGTAATGAATCAACGGAATGAAATGAATGGACGGAACATATGGTCGGTCTTCATCTTGGTGGTGGTTTGTGGCCACAGCTCAAACAAGGCCAAGGCATGCATTTCCAGTAGCTCAAGTAAATATTGGTTGTAAAGCTCCTAGGTCCATGTGGATGGACAAGGCCATGTGGACTGCAAGAGAGCCGAGATAGAGCGAGAGAGTGAGGGAACCGAGAGATGGATTCCCAAGAAACAAGATCATGATTCTTGGAGCAGCGGAGCAGCATCAAAATTTCTCCAGGAGATTCTTGAGAATTTCCGTTGGATTTTTTTTTGTTGTTATTTGTTTGAATATTATCATTATTGATTTTACACCTTCACGGTCATGTGCTAGAACCAAGTAAACAATATGAGAATGAGAGAATTGTGTTTGGCATGCGAGTGTGTGAATTTCATTTGATTCAAATCAGCATCATCATCTCGCTCTTTTTGTCGTAGGAAGAAAAGATTCTTGGGGGGGAAGGGGGAGGGGCGCCATCAACAACCACGACGATTGACAATTTGCTAATTCTCCTCGCGGATTCTTCTTCTGACAACAACAACAACAACAATATTGCTGATTGCAAACGCCCACTCTCTTTTTTTGTTGCGCCTAAACCACACACCACTTGCGTCACACAGTTCAGGATTCTTCTAAAGATATCCTCAGGATGAGAATCCGTGTGTGGAGGATTGCCCCAACACACACACTTAGCAAACAAAGCTTGCAGATTTAGCGTTCGCTCTCTCTCGCTTTGGATCAATCAACGTAATGTTATGGGAAGAGCGATGGGCGCGAGAGCAAAGAATGTGCGTGTGTGTGAATGATCCCCATCCTCACATATCATTTACTAAAAATAGTATCCGCTTGGAGAGTGTCACATTGCCTTATTCTAGCGACAACAACAAAAACCACAACAACAATAATGATGATGATGCCACTGGCATCCATCAAGGGTGTCAGATTGGTTGGATGGTTGCACGTACGCACCATCATACATATCACTGCTGCTGCTAAGTAGTATCCTCTAGCCAGGTTATAAGTGTCGGTTGCTTGATGCTTGTTGAATCCAACCACCACCATTATCATCATCGTGAGATACAGAATAAGATGAAGATGAAGATGAAGAAGCCGAAGCCGAAGACCATGGCAAGGATTCAACACCAACAACAATCATGGTTGGCAGACCGACAGACAGACACCAGAATAGTTAGGTTTCCTATGAAATCGCGGATTGGGTTAAGGAGTTTGATAATCAACCACCAAAGGATCCGACAGCGAGCAAGAGCGAGAGGGAGCGCGAGGGCGCGATAAAATTAGGTTAAAGAACGATGTAAACTGATTGCGATGATGCTGTTTAGTGCTTCTTCTTTGGGTTTCAGGTTGTTGGCAGCTTGTCGTGGCGTGGTGTTGCAATGTTTAATCTCTCTTTGGCTCTCGCTCTTCTTGTCTAGGGGATAATGATAATGATAATAATCATGAAAATCAATTGGCTATATTTTTTGGGTTATTTCTCCCAGTTTCCCTTTTTTTCTGGTCTTGCTTGCCAACACAGATACAACAATTGTAACACTCCAACAACAACAACAACAAGAACAACAATAGCTAAAAAAAATATTGCCCAAGAGGATAACCCTAAACCATTGGATGCAATCTAAGAAGAGCAAATAATTTGGATACTTTAGGCAGGCTATGATATTTAGGCTATAATATTGCCTCCAAAGTGCATTGGTTTCTCTGGTATGGTGACAGACCAGACAATCATCATCACCATTATTATTATCATCGTCTTCTTAATTGGATTTACCTGCGATGCGTCACAAACACCTTTAGCACTTTATATAGCGACAATAGCAATAGAGGTTAGTGTACCGTTTGGGAAAAAAAACGGATCCCCGAAAATAACGGATTTCTTCGGCCGACCATCCTGCCAGCCCTAGATCCAGAATCTGGATCCGAAAAAAAGGTTGACCTAGAAATCCGTTCCTGTTGTTGTTGTTGTCACTAATCAGAATAATATAGACCCTAGATGTATGCGAGGAGCGAATCGGGAAGAATAAGTAGGTCAAATTCATCGACGGGATCCTAAACGTAATCACACACTGGTAAATACATGCGCGCAATGATCATGTCTTTAAAGGTCAACCACGCGACTCTACCGACAGACAGATACTAGTATTCGAAGATTATTATATAATTCCCGACAAACTTGGCCTAGATTTATCCCCAAAATCAATATCTATGAACAGAGCGTGATGGTGAGGAAAGGGGGCAGCACCAAGAAGAAGGAACAGAACTACAAAACGCATTTGCACACTGGAGACAAGCAAACAGACTTGTCACACTTGTCACTTGTCACAGTGTGCTTGAAAACAATTTAGGCTCCTCCCACTGACGTCCGTACTAATATCCCCCAATACACTGACAATGATGATGGTGTGGCTTGATGTGTGTGCGTGCGTTTCCAATGGAAAGTTTCTTTCCCTCTTTCTTTCTGGTTGTTGGTTTAGTTAGTTTTTTTTTCATGGAAAAAAAAATAACAAGTAACAAGTAACAAGATTTATTATTTAAGTATAATATAAAGAGATTACGACCATTATGATTAGTATTATTATTATTATTGATATTAATATTAAACACAAGATCAGCCATCAGGATGACAACGGCCACATCCATTATGATTTGATACCACCACCCCCCATCCACACGCATACGCGTACACACATATGCTTTAGGTCAATGTAATCTGAGACAATCGCGGTACTTTAATAATCCAAAAGAGAAGTGTGAAGATTGGCTAGAAATAGAAATAGAGCCGCTCCTCCTCCTTCTTTAAAAAGAGGCGACCGACAGTGTAAGAGTGAAAAAAGGGTGGTTCCCAATAAGCCAACGCCCCCAGTGGGAGGAGGAGGAGCTACTATAGCTAGAGAAATGTACAATGTAGCCACAGAAATTGAATGGAATTTAAATAGAACACACACACACCCTCGCAAACATACACTGTGTCTATCCAACAACAACAACAAAAATTGAACCACCAGGACTACGACGACGACGACAACGACTTCAAAATTGATTTGTCCTTGATTTCAATTATTATATTATACATAAATAATAATAATAATAATACAAGTCTGCTTTCTGCCAACAACGACATCAACACAACATTTTCAATATACAAATTTTGTCACACTGTTATGCTTCTTTCTGGTTTTTGGTTCGCTGCTTGGTATCCTTATCATCCACCACCACCACCATTACCATCACCATCCTCGAACCTCGAGAAGAACAAGAAGAAGAACAAACACACATTTACCATCATAGTCTGGAAAACAAGTGTTGTTGTTTGATAATATTGTTGTCGATGCACCACCACGAGGGGATACCAGACGACAGAGAGTGAGAGAGAGCGAGAGAGAAAGCGGCAAAAACTGGGCAAAATCCTTCTTCGCCTTCGTCTTCGTATCCGTCTTATTTTTCTTGGATATTGGTTGCCATGTTTCGGTTACTAATTATAATCTAATAATTCGAATGGTGGGCGCCAAAACAAGCAAGCAAGCGAGCGAGAGTGAGTGAGAAAGAAAGGATTCAATGTCCCAAGGACACTGACATAGAGGATTCCGGAGAAGATGCAGAGAGGAAACTAGCTACTAGCCAGCTAGCTAGCTATTCAGCGAGAAAAAATAACGAACGAACAAACTAGGAAAACACGGCGTCAAAACCAAGAATGGCGCCAAGATTCAGAGCGGGAACAACAACAACAACAACACAAGACAAGATCACGCCCGCCCGCACACACGGGCACGGGCACGGGCACATAGAATTTAAACATTGTACATAAATGTCGGACATGACGCATGGCATTGTTGAAACTCGGTCAAATCCACACACACGCCAGGATCCAATTCTTTGGCGGCCTAGAATCCACATTGTACATATTGTATTCGATCTACGATCTCTCGTGTTCTCGGTAAATTTGAGACGAAATTCAAGGAAATATCCGGGGAACCAGGGCAACCTAAAACGCAAACTACAAGAGATTCTTC
>JAOZJS010000950.1:0-16589 GCA_025882695.1 Amerodectes protonotaria
TTTCCATCGACATATCAATCAAAATCGATCAAATCTGGATCTATTGATACATATTCGGATACATATTTGGATGCAAATCGTTTCCCCAGACTTTCTCCTAGAAGACAAAGATCTAGGCGAAGATCGAGGTCGTTAGCATCTCAAATAGCCGATCACATTGAACAACAACAACAACGAAAAAAACAAGGGAGGATTCTCTCGGGCTCTAGGACAAAACCAACACACACACACAAGAGATGACCCGATTATGATCTGATTATCATGTTAGAAATGCACGCATCTTGACGCCAAACTGTGGCCATTTTGGTCATCGTAAAAATATGATTGAAAATTATGATTTTCATTCACCACCAACAACAATAATAATGTTTTGAAGATATTTTCATTCAATTTTATTATTATTATAACATCATCATCTTTTGGGATATCTGTTTTCGGACAAATCACTGACCACTGACCACTCCACTAGTAGTAACACCACTTAGTTTGGTTCAATTCGGAACGAACATACTTGGGCTTGAAGCAGATCCCGTGTGAGTGTGTGAGCGTGTGAGTGTGTCGGTATGCAAGTTTGGAGAGTTCAAATGGATCAAATGAGCTCTCAGCGTTGCTATGGCTGCCATTCCATTTGGATGTTGCTGCTGCGGCTGCTGCTGTTGTTGTTCCAGCAGGTATGAAATATCGTAAAAGTGCTAATTGCCAGATTGTCCTATTGTCTTTTCAAGCACATTTCTCTCTCTCTCTCTCTCTCTCTCGCTTTCCCGTTCGCTCGCGCTCGCTTTACATCGCGCCCTTTATCGGTTCCGAATCTGCCTCGTTCGTTGTTGATGATCATCGTCGTCGTCGGATCGGTCAACAACAACAACAACAAAATGGCCCCCAATCCTTGATGATGATGGTGGCCGATCCAGAAAAAACAATACGATACATTCCTCCCGACACAAGGTGCTAAAGGTGAACACACACACACACACACAAACAAAAGCCAAGTCGGAAAAAGAAAATCATTTCCATGCCAATTGTTTCCGCGGCAGGAAGGTGGTGGATATCATTGTCGTGTCGTGTGGTGAACTTATGGAAATTCTTCCATGATAATGAATCGTCGAGCAAAGACAACGACAACCACCGCCACCACTAGTATCACCACTAGAAATGCTACTAGAAAAGGAATGTGTCCTGAAGATGGTTGGTTGGTTGACCTGGAGACAATCGTAGGATCGTGTATGGTGATAATAAAAAAATGTGATGGACAACAACAATGTCCACCATTATCGTTGAAGCTTTTGTGGTGGTGGTGGTGGTGGTGGTGGCCAAAATTGTTTGAAAATTGATTCAAACTTTTCAAAGTGTATAACCATATAATTGGACATCGACATCGATTGATTGAATCTGAAGAAAACAGGCCGATCAACAGGTTGATCATCATTGCTTGGTGCAACAGGTGGGAAAAAAAGGGAGCATCAGCTGAAGCCAGTCTTGGAGGTGTCCAAACTGGTCCGGCGGCGGTGGTGATTGTCGTGGTTGTCACCAAGCTCGCGTCCAACCAAACCAATGGTGGCTGGTTGGCCGAACAAACAAAAATTGGAAATCGGTCGATCATCGACCGAAAATATAACATAACATTATATAACATGACAAGACTAGACAACAAGATATCTTCTTAAAATATTCGGAGAGCCTGTAGATCTATTTTGGAGTATTTGTGATGCCCAGACGCCAACAATCAAATCTTTTGGTTGTTGTTGTTGTTGTTGTTCCAATTCAATTTATATACCTTTTGATCAATCACTGGACACACTCACTGGAGCTTTGTAAGCTTCACCAAGTGCTTAGACATGGACAGCGACAAACAAGATGGTTGCTTGTTTGGTTGTTTGGTTGCCGAAAAACAAAATGCAAATCATTTTAGTTTTGGCCAGAGAACGAGAGAGCAATCATGTCAAGCATCAAAACCTTAAGTAGAAGAATAAATAAGAAAAATGAAAGCCGAAGACGAAGAAGAAAATCTTCAATGAATTTTCTTGTCAATCTTCATAATAATAATAATAATAATAATAATAATAATAATAATGCTGGATAATAATGCAAAAAAAATAATATCTATAAAATGGTTAACGATCGTCGTTTGATCTGTTTGTGCTTCGGCTCCAAGAATCAATGGCCACAGCACCAATCTGGATCTACCAAGTGTGTGTGTGTGTGTGTCCAAGGATAATGACGATGATGGTTTGTGTTTGGTGTTTGGCCTAATTCGTGAATTTTTACCAAAGAAGATTACATTTTGTTGCGTAAATAATAAAGACGATCCGAGAAGAAGCTGAAGAAGCTGAAGAAGTTGGCGAAAACTTTCTCTGGTTTAGTTTGACCACCGTCACCACCACCACCACCAACACCACGATCATCAAGAGCAATCACCGACAATTATGACCAAGATGATGATGATGATGATGGCCGAAGCCGGTTATTCCGAAGCCGTTTATGATTGTCACCATTGAACATTCGGATGCGTTGGTCTCAATCTCTCTCTGATGGTGAATAAAGCGTCAAAAATCAATTGTAAAACGAAGCAGCGGTGATGATCCGCCGAACGCGGGTAAATATACGCTGTAAGTTATGCAATAGGTGGAGGATCTAAAAATAAATTCCAATTCAAAAATTTCGGAACATTTTTTTAGTTCGTTCGTTCGTTCCTTTTGTCATCATCATTGTTGTTGTCGTTGGTGGTTGGTTGTCACATCGATGATGATGATGGTGGTGGTGGTGGACACACAATGTCCAAGCAAGCGAAAGGTGATCTTGATTGTTGTTCCCCTTCTCCCTCGACTACTGGACATGATGATGATGATGACAATAATAATAATCCGAATAATAATAGTGTCCGAACCAGAAAAGAGATTAACATTTTACCTTGATCTCTTTACGCACACACACACACACACACACACCAGGTAAATGATAATCATTGTTTTCTGCCCCGGTGGGTTCCTGAACAACTGTTGGTCACCGTTGGCGACAAATTCTCAAGAGCAGAATCATCATCATCATTACCATCAATGGTGCATATACGAGGCACCATATTTTTAAAAGCTAAATCAGTGAAGAACAACCTTTTCCCGAATCAACAGGTTGAATTTGAAATTTTGAAAATTTTTTGTAGGACCACACACTTGAAGTAGTTTGTACAATGCGTAGACCTACGAGGACCTCCTACACCTCTTCCTCTACTGATTATAGTATGTCTCGTCATCGGTTCGTCATCATCACATTGGACCAATCAGAGGGCAGAACGGTTGTTATAGGCGTCAAACATGCACAGACTTGTACTGGTAAAAGCTGTACGCTTTCCATCGTATTATAGTGTGTCTCGTCATCAGGTCAAATCATCACCACTGGACCAATCAGAGGGCAGAACGGTTGTTATAGGCGTCAAACATGCACAGACTTGTGCTGGTAAAAGCTGCACGCTTTCCCTCTGCTTATAGTGTGTCTCGTCATCAGGTCAAATCATCCCCAATGGACCAATCAGAGGGAATAACGGTTGTTATAGGCGTCAAACATACACAGACACTGGTACTGGTGTTAAAGCTCTTCGTCTCCTATTTAGCGCCTGAAATGCGTTTGGTGGGCCGCATCAAAAAAAATGTTTGATGGCGCACGCGGTTTGCGGGCCACCGGTTGCGCTCATCCCTGAGATGAAATTATCATCATCATCATCATCATATATTCAGTTTATTCGGGAGAATTATATAATTCACATAATAATTTGTATATTATATAATTTATGTAAACTTATGTGACATTATGTGATAATAATCATTGCCCCCAACCAAGTGTTTGCATGTTTGGATGTTTTGCATAATCACATCAGAATGCAGTCCCCCCTAAAAAACAAAGATGGTTGTTGGTGGACATCGTGAGAATTTTACCGTTTGTTTTTCATTTTCATTTTTTTCGCCGTCGAATACGATGTCACGAAATTGCCTCATTCTGCTTGCGTTGTTGTTGATATTTGTTTCTTCATTCATTCTTCGAGGACCTTGCCATCGTGGACATTGTTGTTGAAGATAATTACATTCTCACCAAACACACACACTCGAGAACCTAAAAGGCAATTTTGTTTGTTCGTTCGTTCTCATTCCGCTTAAAATGATGTTTGATTTTCAAATTTGATTTCCGTAACAACCGGAACTGGAACTGGAACGTCCGAGAGGTGGCGCTACTTTTTTTCAAAACTTCGTATTCGAAGTCTTCAGCGACCGCGAAACGGTCCTGCATTTTAAAATTTTAAAATTTCAAATTTTCAAAACAAAAGAGGTGGTGCTACTCTTTTCGAAACGTATCGCTTAAGCTTCTTTTTTGTTTAAAAAATTTCAATTACTTTGAATGAAAACAACAACCTTCATTAGCTGGACATGAAGACGAATATACGACAAAGACGATTTATAAATTCACGTAATTGATTATCATAATAATAATCCGAAACGTCAAGACGCGCACACAAGTGTGGTCAAGTTTACCTTGTTCCAACAACGGATTCACACAGGCACACACACAAAGAAGCAGCAGCAGACATCTTTGTTGTTGTTGTTGTTGTTGTTGTAACTAAATTAGAAAAGAAACAATAGAACAACAACAACAACAATGATCATCGTCAACGAGGTCTATCAATGCCCGTGTGTGTGTGTGCAATGGATCCTGGATCCAACTTTTTCTTCTTCTTCGTCTTCTTGCTGTGGTCAATGTCAACTATCATTCATTTGGCTCTCTCGCTCGCGCCCGCGCGCCAGTACATCATTTCCAAAGGAATCAAAAACTTTTTGGATTCAAGCTTGGAGCTTGGAGCTTGGATCCTGATTGTGTTTGTGTGTGCGAGTGTGTGTGCGATTGCTTTATTCATCTCCTTGAAGATCTTCGGACTTATCGAAGCTTGTTGGGAATCAACGACGAATGAATGTGAAGTGAAGTGCAGTGAAATGGAATTGAACAAACTGAATACGTAAGATTACGTAATGTATAATGAAAATAAGATCTATGATGATGATGATGATGGTGAACCAACAAGAAGATGATGGTGCAACCATAATTGCCATTATGGTTATGTTGATGTTGGCGTTGTTGTTGCCAAAACACAATTATAAATTAGATGTAGATATCCTCACAACATCTCTTCAAGCAACTCTTCGCTCAACTCTTTCTTTCTTTTTTGGGCAGTGGCTCCAAGTCCGATTGCATCCCGACACCATGGTGTCTGTTGATGATAATGTTAATTTGGTTGTTCGGTTAGTCAGTCAGTTAGTCGGTTAATTTGTTTGTTTGCTTGCAGTTTGTTTGCAATGTTTGTCCATTTTGATCCAGATTGATTGATGATGATTGCTCATGGCTCCCTGGCTCCCGCCGCTAGGCTAACGGGCGAGGGTTTAAACACGCTGAAAGCGAAATACGGATATTCGAGCGGATATTCGGATGTTATTATATAATAATTGATATATCACTTTTTGAAACAAAAATATATTACACTGGGAGCTAGAAACAAAATTTTCAAAAGCGAAACATCGAAAATCAAGCTGCCACTTTCACACAAAATCCACGCACATCACTTGATGCCGGTAATGATGATGTTTATTATATTACAACATAATAACCATCGTAATTATCCGATCCGCGGATCCGGATCCTAACGATTGGCCATTCATCGAAAACAGTGTTGGATGGATGGATGGAAGGAAGGATCCGAGGATCGAAAGATCGAAGAGAAGGTAGGATTGCGAACAAAATAAAACGGAGGATCCTTTTTCATAACCTGAATGGATAGCAAGAGCCGAGAGAGCGAGAGAGAGCCGATAATCAACCATCAACAACAACTACAAATTTTTCTTCATCGTGATGACCATCGTGATGATCATCACTAAGACGACGACGACGATGACCAACAGTAACACGGCTGCCGGCTGTTGCGTTAACTGGTGGTTAATTGGCATCCGATGATGTTGATGATCATTTTTGACCGGTTATGTTTCGCACACACTCGAGGGCTGGGATGATGATTGATACGATGATTGGTATTGGAAGACAACACCAATGGCAAAAGTATGCTACCAAAATATGGATCCGTTGATCCGTATTTTCGATACGAGGAACGGAACGGAACGAAAGGATTGAAACAACAACAGCATATGCTGGAAGGATATGAATGAATGCAACAGGTGAGGACGTGATCTAGGATTTGGGATATATTCGGATAGATTCAAGCTTATTGATCGTTCACCTTGAATTTCAGTTTCAGTCGTCATAAATTTGAAGCCTTTTTAGGATTATTGATTGATTTTTTCTTGATCTTTTGTGGATCAATTTATCAATTTATTCCACTTGTTGATCCAATGCTGATCGATTGATTTTTTGATTGGTGTGTGTGTGCCCGAGTGTGTGTAATAATAATTATAATAATTATACACTGCTAATCCTTAGCATCCATTCTAAGCGATCAGCGAAGAGGAAATTGCAATGAATATGTATTTCATATATATCTGGGCGAATGTCCAATTGGAACACGCACACACAATAGACCGAGAACACAATAGATCGCTCAAAAAAAATTTTTTTGGCCAATCAAAAAAAAAGGAAACCAAAAATCTATTTCATTCGTCAATCAATCAATCAATCAAACAACAATAATTTCAAGAGTGTTCCATTCCAATTCCATTAATTGTTGTTGTTGCGGTTGCGGTTTACCATCGAAAGATGTTGTGTTATTATTCAAACAATGCTCGTGTTGGCCCAGGAAATTGGCTGAGCTTGACTTTGAAATCCACATCCACATTGAACAAAAGAAATGAACGAACGAAACGAACGAAAAAGTGTTCCAGAAGTGAGCCCCACTTGTTGCGCACAACAATGGCCAAAAGCCATTGATTGTTGTTGATGTGATCAGAATAATTATCATCATCATCATCATCATCATCATTGACATGGAAGTAATTCGCGAACGATTCTAAATCGTTGTTATGTAGCATAATTTAGCATGTTGTTGAACGATGTTGTTGTCGTTGATTATGGTGATCATGTCGATGATCATGATGATGATTATTACGATGATGGTCACCATCAATTATCATCAAATTATCAATTATGGATACAACAGTGGACTCTATGCCGACCGACCAGACCAACCAACCAATCAACCAGCCAACTAGCTAGCTAACTATCTACCATTATCGTGTATTTAAATTGGAACAAGGTAGCCAAGGTGGCCATTTTTGACATTGAAGCTACTGGAATTCATTCATACTCTTGGAGCTCGCACACACACTTGTCAATTATTTGGAACTTTGACACTTGTTGATCCACCAATAGGCAATAGGCAACAACAACAACAATTGATTTTAATGACATCCATAATCATCATAATCATAATCATAATAATGGTAATAATCATCATTATCATCAGAATGATGGACACATCATCATTTTGGCCACTTCAAGTGATGATGCTAGTGCTAGTCTTCAGTGCTAGTTTTTCGGGATTAATTTGATTTGATTTGAATTTTTGACTTGATTTTCTGAAGGAATTCAAGAATGCTGACACGATGATCAGCAATGATGGAACTTTTGAATTCGAGAGCGAGCGAGAGATAGATAAAGGGATGAAAATGCAGATGCCAAAAGATGGCAAAATTAGCATCTTTAAAACATGCCCGTGCCCTTCCATGGCGATGATCACCTTGGACACACGCACACAACGGCATGCATATCATTACTAGTGTCAATGTGGTGCATCCAAATTCCATCCAATCCAAGATTTAATTATGAATTTTTGATTTTTTTTGATTTTGTTTTAAATTTCGATTCACTTTGGCGCATCATCGTCGTTCGGAACGATTCGTTCCATCGAAGCAGCATGGTTTATGTGTGTGCTGCGCGGTAGCATCGCGCCGAACAAGATCAACAAGTGATCATCAGCAGAAGATACTTCGAAGATCGTGATCACAATTAATAAATTCAAATACAAAACCACTTGTTGCGGAGAATCGTTTTATTTTATTTTTGTTTTGTTTGTTCGCTTGTTCGCTTGTTTGCTTGAATTTTCGTTTTTCATTGATTTTTGATCATCGTGCATAAGATGGCACTCGCAAGTCGCGATATTCAGAAGCGCCTAGCGAACATCAAAAGGGTTAAACCTACCCGCAATTCCCAGAATGGCCACTTGCCAACGCTGGCCACCATCTGATGATTGGCCTATTGCTGGTCTTCGGGCCATTTTCTGGTGGTGGTGGTGATTTTTCGGCGGAGAATCCTTTAAATATCCTCAAAGTGTTTATTCTAGGCGCGATCAGGGATATCACCCTGAACGGTGGTGCGTTGGTCGCCCGACCGTCGTTCAACAACGTTGGTGTGAAGATGATGATGATGATGAACCGAAGATGGGCTCGACGAGACACTTGGTCAACACACACACAAGCACACCGTGGCTTCAAAATTTAAGACAAAATTCGATGGTAATCACTGAGCGATGTTGGACTGCATGTTGATGATGCGGATGATGATGGTCATGTTGTCGTTGATGTGGTTGTTGATGTTTCAGACATTTGAGACAAAAATATCATCAGTGAAACCGGTGAACATTAGGAACAGCATATAACGGTTATTCAGCGTATAACGGTTGTTTTTTAAAATCCACCATCATCGCTACCTTCACTTGGAGATGGATGGATTTTCTAGTCCATTTTCATACGAGAAACCAACCAATTTGAAGATGTGAAACAAAAAAAAATTTCGACGTTTGAAGAAAAACAATGAAAATCATAAACACAAACAAAAAGAAAATAAAATAAAAATGAAAGTCGAGCTTGATGATGGTGGACACCATCAACGACACACCATCGACGACAAACTTTGACGATATTGTCGTGGTTTCAAGTCTTGATGGTGGATTGGTGTCCTGGTGGACCTGGTGGACCACCTTGTCAAATGTTGTTGTTCAGAATTTCACAAGTCACTTTTGCATACCATTCCAAAGATCTTGGAGCTAAGGCGTTTGGATGCGGCAAAACATGATGATGATGATCGTCGATGATCATCGAACGAACCACAACGTGAAACTGACAATAAATTTTTTTCCCGTTTACTTCTTCGCGTTTCCATGTTTGCTTGCTTCTCGAGATACTTTCTCTTCTCTCTCTCTCACTCTCTCACTTTAAGATCTCTTGTGGATACTCTCTCTCTCTCTCTCCGTCTTCTTGTCGTTCCAAAAATCGGTGGCGCCAATTTTCAGCATTTCTTCAGCAGCAGCAGCAGATTTTCGTCGTCTGCTGCTGCTGAAGAGCGTCAAAAGATGATGGTGCGTGTGTGTGTAAGTGTGTTGTATCCAATTGGGCGAAACCTGTTCTCGAGCATTCCGGATCTCCTCTTTCTCCTCTCCGTTTTGGTCTTCGAAGAAGAAGAAGAGCTTCGCTTGCTCTTGTTGTCTCGTTGCGGCGGAGGAGAAAGTGTGAGGAGAAGAAGAAACAGCCAAGATAGATTGTTTCAATTATTTAATTCAAATTTAAATTATCATCCTCATTTTATGAAAACTGTATCAATTTCATTGCCTGCCTGCTTCGGTCCTTATTAACCGTTCCAATTTGCATGTTTTGCCCGTGTCCGTGTCCTGATGACCATGATCATCAATATATTGCTGTTGGATAATCAGATGAACAGGAGATAATGAAACATGGATCAACAGGTGTGTGTGTGTCACTTTGAATAAATGGATCAAGTTTTGGCTAGGCCTCAAACGTTTCGAATTCGATTCACCAATAGTGCGCATGTTCAATAAAAAAAATGTAGCAAAAAAAATTCAAATCGGAAAAATGTAGCAAATTCAAACCCCCAAAAATGTAGCGAATTGGCAAATGTAGCGAAAAATGTCGATTGTGACTAATGTGCGTTCAAACCGTATGGCACCTGTTGCGTGGCCTCCGAATCTAGGGTGTGCTGTCCAAAGATGATGTACGATGATGAACGACTCACGAATCGCCAAACGATACTATCGATTCGAAACATCAACTACCATCATCGCTTTAATTTATGAAGAGCTGTAAAGGGCTCCTAGACCAATCAAGGTCAAAATAGGGACAAAGGTTAAAATAGGGACAACCAGACAAATTGAATCAAATTGTAACCGAGAGAGGGAGGTAGGAGAAAACAAGGGAAAAGTTTACGAAAGATTCTCCTCTTTTTTTTGAAAAATTTCTTGTTTCGTTTCAGGAACTTTGCTCTCTGGAGCCACGGATCTGGTATCCTTGAGGATACACACCTTGAGGACCATTTTTTTAACATGTAAAAAAAGCGAAAGTGTCCCGAAGCAAAGCGAAGACGATCACCAATTTAGCCACAGTTGTGGCCGACCGTTTTCGAAGACACCACGACGATGTCGCACGCTTGATTGATTTAAATGTTTTTTTTTCTTCGAACGACCAAACACCACACTGATCATTATCGGTGGTGCGGATAAATTAACAAGATGAAGATGAAGACAAGATGAAGATGAACTTCTTCACTTCACTTCACTTGTTCACAGTCTCGTTGATTTCTTCTTCTTCTTCTTCGTCTTCTTGTTTCTAATTAACACCCTAACAACGTTGCAAGCTTTTTGCTCCAGTTTGCGGGCGCTATTATTGCGGCGTTTTTTTTCTTGTATCTTCACCATAAACATGGGCATAATATCTTCAAAGTGTGGTTCTTGTGGAAAAAATGGGGACACAATCGCCAGTCGTCGTCATCCAAAACGGTTGGTTGCGCTTGTTGGCTGGCTGGCCGGCTGGCTGAACCATTGTGGTGTGGCCACGCCAACGCCCGTTGTTGGTGACATTGAGAGGTGATCAAAAACGAAGCGAAAACGACGAAAATATGCTTTTTGTTTCACAAATTCAAATTTTTTGATTACATCAATTAAACATTTTTCCCATCGCCTAAATGGAACAACAATAAGTCGTTCCAGTGTTTCGTGTTATGTGATAATTATACGAGGCGATCATGGTCACCATAATTGTGATCCGATATTCTGATTTGGATCGCTTCGAAATTCACGCCCAACCTAAAATGGAAGGAATCCACCATCAACGACTTGGACTCCGCGTTCATGTTTGGCCATCATCAATTAAAAAAAATATTGATCGTGATAATCTTGAACATGGAAACGGGCGAAAATTGTCCACGTCTTCTGCACGTGTTCAAGTTGGTGTTGTTTTCGTTCACCTGATTGTAAGCCAATTATAATTATCAGCAGTAAATTAGATTGTCCACGGATGGACACACACACACAGCCAGGCCAGGTAACAAGTTGATTAGTTTTTGGAAAAAGACTTTTTGAAGTTTATTGAAACAAACAAAAAAACTAGTATCATGATAATGATAATGGTTTTGGCCGATAAAAAAATTCGAAGTTTTAAATCAAACTTGTTGATGATTGGAAAACGATCCATCAATTGGCCGGACATTGTGCCACTTGTTGTTGCCACTTGTTGTTGGATCATTGTGTGTGTGTGTCATGATCGTGGCCAACTTTTTTCCGATCAAATTGTGTGTGTGTCACATTGTTCCCAACGAAACGAACGAAAATCATTGTGCACAACATTATATAATCCTCTTGATGATATTCCAATGATGATGATGGTCACAATTTGTTTTTGTTTGTTTGTTTGTTCGCTTGTTCGCCTATTCGGTTCATTTTGACTCCGGGCGATCCGGGGTGTTGTCCGACGTCCCACGTTTCCGATCCAAAATGGATCATCATCATCGTCGCACAAGATCGTTCCGTGGAGGAATTCCAAGGTGTGTATTCCATCATCATGCACGTGCACTTGCACGTGTATCCGTGTGTGTCACACTGGCAATGGGAAATTGTGTGTCCATGTTTGCCGTTGTTGCCGTGCGGTTGTTATATTATCTCATTGTCCCTCGGAAACGATCTTCCAAATCTAGTAACTTTCCGTACATTTCACGACTTCATTGTCTTCACTTCTTTCTTTTATTTTTTTTTGTTATATTTACGATTCTTAATTGGTTCATTTATTCAAATTTGGAACGTTGCAAAATGGTTCCACCAGAAGTTGTTCCAGGATTGTTCCAGAAGCAACAAGAAGAAGCCAACAGTAGCTGTGCTAATTGAATTCTCTTAATTAGGATAAATTGGATCAAAGTGGACATCATCATCATCATCATTA
The DNA here is from genome assembly GCA_025882695.1 of Amerodectes protonotaria. Classification (NCBI taxonomy): domain Eukaryota; kingdom Metazoa; phylum Arthropoda; class Arachnida; order Sarcoptiformes; family Proctophyllodidae; genus Amerodectes; species Amerodectes protonotaria. Next base: position 12,201 of record JAOZJS010000950.1, read on the forward strand.
TCATCATCTTCACGGAATTCCATTATGGTCGGGCATCAACATGGTGATGATGGGAGAATAATAGGCGCATCAACATAATGTGGATGATAATAATGATGATGATGATGGCGATCATCAGGCTCCGGCTCTTTGTGAGAAGCAACGCCGGAAAACCTCGCGTAATTTTCGAACGCTCCCGGAACGAGCGCTCGCTTTCACGATCTAGATCCATGTTTGTTTGTTTGTGTTGAAGATAATGGAATTGGATGGCGCCCGAGAACAACGATAGAGAGCGATAAATGTCACCAACGAGATTTGATGTTCATGTCCAGTTTTGGTATGCGAGTGTGTGTGTGAGAAACTGTGGTCGCGAGCTCGAAGTTTCAAATTGCATTTTCAATTCAATTCCTCTGCAGAACATTGTTGTGAGGATAATGGCGATAATTTCCGGTGGACATTGTCCACCATCACCATCACCACCAAACGGTGGCAAACGGTGGCAATTCTTGTTGGCGACAATTTGATTTGTTGTTGTTGTTGTTTTGATTATATCATCATCATCATCCGCATCATTTTGATGACATTTTCTCGCTCAGCAACAAAAAAATTAAGATGGCCAAAATGAATGAACGGTATCAATTTGATGCAACATTATCATCGGAAATGTGAAATGTGTGTGTGTCCACCGTATTGGGCTTTGTAAACGCAAACCATTTAGACCGGACACTTGTTGCTTGTTGCTCGCCCTCCTCTCTCCTTCCCTTATGCAATAATGATGATGATGATGATGGTTGTAAGACATCAAGTGAAAGCAGTGAAATTTCATTTTTTTCTGATGATTGCTTCCATTTTGCTCCAGAACACGCCCACACCCACACGCGAACACACCCACACACCTGTGATCCAAAACAAAGGTTACCACATACAGTTGTAATAGTTCGGAAAGGATTAACGCGTGGCCCCACCAAACACACATCAAATTTCATCATTTTGACATTTTCCACTTTCACTCGCGCTCTCTTGCTTGCTGTCGAAGTATGTCCGGCGGCGAATCGTAATCTAATTGTTGTTGTTGTTGTGTAGCCGGATCGTTTAGACATCACCATCAAACAATGTTCGAACGATCCAAACGATCCGATTCGTTTTTTTTTGATTTGGAAATGACATTCGGAATCCTACAAACCCACACACACACAGACAGACACTGGACATTGAACTGGCCAACAAGAGTTAACTAACTAGATAGCTAGCTAGCTAGTTGCAGCTTTCGAGACGATAATTAACCGTTGTTAATCCGTTGTTAATTTTTTGTGTGTCCTACGCTCGCTGGCGCTTGCACGTGTGTCCTAGGGGACCAATCAGGAGCCTCTTTTGTTTTTTTGGATCGTTTTGAATTGAACTTTCTTATGAAATGAAATTGTTAGCTTTATCGTATCGTTTCGCGTTTTCGGTTTAATTCGATTTGGTTCTTGTTTCAATTTTCGAGGTTTTCAAGGATAATATCCACCATCCTGCGCTACGCAACGCTAATGCGCTAAGACATACACTCCCGCCACAACAATCAAGCACACAGGTTTTGGCCAACAAATCTTAATTCAATCACACACCGCGAGTTTTTTTTGGCAAACTTTTATTCAAAGTTTTTACAATTTGTTTGATTGATTACGGACAAATGACCAACGATCATGGAATGGAATGGAATTATTTCAATAATATCTCATTTTCCCATTTACTTCGTCTTCGTCTTCTTCTTCTTCTTCTCATTCTCATTCTTGCGCGTTTTCTAATGGAAAATATCAATTAAATATTTGCTACAACAACCACAACAACAGTGACCACCACAATGGCAACAGGCAACAGCTTCCAGCACAGAAGCAAATGAAGAAAGGGAGCGAGCGAGCAAGCAAGCAAATATGATTATTTTTTTTCATTATCATTTGCCTGAATACGATTATACTACGTATTATATTAGACGATTTTTTTCGTTTCGGGAATAGAGCGCTTTTGGATCAGCGCAACCATTGTTGTGTGTACGAAATTGGTTTTTTTTGTGTGTGTTTATGCGAAGTGATCCAATTGGGATTCAAGGTTGAGCACCTTGATTCACAGTGTTCCACCATCAACCAACCGACCACCGTTATGATTATGATGATGATGATGATTGTATCCTATCAACATCATTAATATGTCTATCAAACGAACGAATGAATGGAATGAAACAAAAATAAGTAAATCGCCCCTCACTTTTGGAACACAGATGGATTATATTCGAACGATTCGAAGCAATCTAAATGAAACAAAACGCGAACGTGTAACTGAGAATTATGAATTTGGATTGAGACAAACAAACAAAATATCCAAAAGACCTTAAGGCTAATGTAAAAAGTTTCAGGAACTAACTAACTAACTAACTAGACTAGTTTAGGAAAAGGAAACAATCGATACAACAACATCGATGTATCGTTTCGTCTTGCCACTTGTTGCAACAACAAAATGGATTCCACAATTTGTTCTTCTTGTCTCGGTATACGGAGAACAAAGAACAATATTGATCATTGGACATTGGATGTGTCGTCGTCGTCTTCGTCCGGAGATGATAATGATGATGATAATGTTGTTGTTGCCATTGAAAATAATGGTCTGTTTGTTTTTTGTTTGTTTTCTTTATTCCATCATCTTATGATGTTCGATGATCGTTATTCGCCTGTCAAATGGTGGCGGTTTTTTTCACCATCATCGAGATCGACCATCGAATCTGTTTCTGAATTTTTTGGAACAAAGGAACGTGTTCCACACACACAACGAAGACAACGAAGACACCGTGGCCATCCCTCGAGATTCGAGATTGAATCTCACCTTGATATTGGAAGCTCGATGTTGTTGGCGCCAACGATCATCTCCAATAACATCATCATCATCATCAAAAACATCGAAAAAAGCATCTATCGGACAGAAGATGCGCCAAACGAGATGTGAATCTTTAATCACCAACACGATTCGTGACTGACAACCTTAATTACAACAATACAACAATCGGTGTCTTCGATGACCACCACAGTTTGACGATCATGTTGATCATCATCATCATTTTACAAGTACAAGTATAAAACAAATAAGCCCAACGAATAAAGAAGAAGAAGAAGAAGAGGCTGACCACCGGCAATTTGTTTGTTTGACAGGAAACACCAAAGATTTATGGTGTTCAAATGATCACCGACTAGTTGCTGCTAACGTGTTAATAATCAGAACATTATGAACACACACACAGAGAGACAAAGGGAGGAAAAGGGTTAACAACAAAAAAAACAAAAAATAAAGTCAACGCCTCTTTTGGACGACGACGACGAGCCCCACAAGCTACCGCCCACTCATCACTCATCATCTCATCATATATGTGCCTACAGTGTAGGCCCTACACTTGTCGATCAACCAATCACAGCGAGAGCGAGAGAGCGACTTGAAGCCACTTAAAGTCAAAATCATATTCATATCGAAATGGGCGTCATTTCACCGTTATATATTGGATATTGACCGGCGCGCGCAGCACGCCTTGACGCCGGCCATTCGATACGATACTCTTGTTGTTTCAATTGGCCACATACACGCACACGTATATTATTTTTTTTGAATAATAAGAGAGGGCGTGGAAATATGGAAAAACACACCGAACACCGAACATAACAAAACTGTCTCAATTTATAGGCGTCAGTTTTGTAGCTGTTGTTTTCCCTGCACAACATAACAGAACATTATTTATTAGAATCATTATTATTATTTGGAAGTTTGTTGGAACAAACAAACAAACGAGGATGATGATAATGGTGGTGATGGTGGTGGCGGTGGGAAAAGTCCCCTCCCAAAGGGCCCTCTGATTGGTCCAATAATGCGTTTGCACGTGTTCCAAAAGGCACCGCACATCAGCAGATGTTGTGTATTGTGTGTTGGAGTCTAAATAAATACTAATAATGATGATGATAATTATCATCAATGATGACGGTATTCATCCCAACATATTTTATTAATTTAATTTTGGGAGATTCAAGTAAATTAGATTTGTTCAAGACAACAGACGCTCTCGAAGGCTCTAAGGCGCGCGCCCGCCAAAGGCAAATAAGGCTCTCAAAGGCCTTCAACCTTGAGAATCACACTCGCACACACACAAAAAACAATGTACCAATAATGTTCGGCTAGCCTCGGCCTGTGATTGGCCGCGTTGATGGTGTTGTATAATCAACTTTGTTGGATCGGATCGATTGATCGGCGATCCATTACGTAATAATACAATCATCATCATCATCATTATTATTATTATCTTAGCGACCTGTGTGCTTGATCAGATTTTCGATTGTGTTGCGTGTGCGTGTTGGTGTATGCGTTATCCAAAAGAAGAATAATGGCCAACAGTAATAA
>JAOZJS010000951.1:0-16574 GCA_025882695.1 Amerodectes protonotaria
AAAAAATTACTATTTAAATTACAATGAGGAGAAGAAGAAGCCATTCATAATAATAAATGTTGGATTTGTCCCGCACAAAGTTTTGTCGAAATGTATTCCATTGAATCGCTCAATCGCTGGCACAATCTTAGAGTTTTTTTTCGACTTGCTTAGCAATATTGGACAGGTAAACGCCAGTAGTTGATTATTCACCAGAAAAAAAAACCATCTTTGGCATCAGCCAAACAAAAAAAATTGGCAAAATTCTTGTTCGAAGATGAAGTGTTCGAAGCAGCAAAACATAAATTGATCGTTGGCCTACGATCCTCGGTCGGTCATATTCTTGCTCTCTCTCTCTCTCATTATTGTTTTATTCATTCGGTAGCTGGTATTGTTGGAGAGATGCGTAGAAATGAAATGAAAAGTATAGACCAGCCCCTTATCCCCCACCCTAGTTCCCATCTCTCTCTCTCTCTCGCAAAACGGAGAAGGCAAATTAAACAATGGACCATCGAAAAAAAATCTCGCGCGGCAGTCAATAATGATTGTTGGGCACTTGGCTACTCTATATACAATTGTGCGTGTACGTTCAACTTGCCCGGGACTAAGATGATAATAATGATTTGGCCAAACCATCGACCTTTGACCTGAGTGGATGGAGCAGAGTCGATGGTCGATGGTTGAACGCAATCAACTTTTTTTTTGAGCGCGCACAAGAATCGACAGAATCCACCAGAGAAGAGAAGAGAAGGGGACCTGCCTTGGTTGGTTGGTAATAGAAGAATGAATAATCGAGCACCAGCAAACAAAATCGACCAGAGGCCACCAATATCATTAACTGGGTTCTGTATTTTCGTCTAATGGATTTTGCAAGCTTTTTATTCACATCTTCAAGTCAGAAAAGGTGAACCAAAGAATCGGTCAATCAAATCAGAATTGGTAGAAATCTAAGCCAAGAACTTTGAGGGTCCGATTTTTTCAGCGGATAATTCTAATACTACAAAAAAACTGTCACCTGAAATACAAGTTTTCCAGCACCGATATTCCACCGGAAAATCAACCCCGCTACCAGGATACCAGTCAGAAAACAAAAGCTAAAAGAAGATTCGATGCATGCATCACTTCACACATATTCCATCTGTTTTCAACTGGTCAGGTTATTCAGGAAAAGCAGCCAGCGCAAAAAAAATCCAAGCTAAATGATTAGGTTGTGTGTGTGCGTGTGTTCTATGGCCATGTTCTTTTTTTAATAATGAAAACAAAACCAACCAAAAGAAGAATTCATCCGATCGACTAGTCGCGATCCCTATAGCGATCCCTATTTTCATTGATCAATGTCCGAAGAGCGTCGTTGTTGTTGTTGCTGCAGGGAATAATGGCTGATTGATTAGTTAGATAGATTTTCATGATGGATATATTCTTTTATCTGGACCTTTTAACAACCTTAACTGCACTGATGACAATTTTTTTTTGGTTTCACTTCAGCTTCAGCAGTTTGATTCTCTCTGCGAAGACAGGAATAAGGAGACAAAAGTTATTAAGATAAACAGGCTAGAATCCCCCAAATGATAAGAAAGGAAATTCAATGCAATTCAATGAAAATATCAAACGAAAGTGAGCGCGAGCGAAGGCGCTGCTGGTAGGTTGGTAGGTAGATAGATAGATAGATAAATAGGTAGATTGGTTGTGTCCTGGCCGAATGCATCCAACATCGACACCAGCAGGTATATAAAGAAATCTCATTATCGAAATTCAAAATGATGATGAGGATGATGCTTGGCAATAGCGAGAGAGAGTGTGGTAGCGATCAGATCATCTTCATCTTATATATTCTATCTGTTTTCCCGATTCTCGGTTTGCTGCTGATCAACATTGACATAATGATAAATGGCCCTAGCCGATGATGAAGGCCGATCATGATGTGGTTTGGTGGTTCAGCATGTCCAGCAGCAGAATCATCAGATTCAACTACTATTATTCTTATTAAACTTTTTTTTTATTTTAAATCCCCTAATATTGGCTGATGATATTGATTGATCGGATCGCAGAGCTGCAAATTCGAATTTAGTTTGCATCAATTTATACATTGTGCTTGCGCGATATATTTATCATCTATAAACGTAATGGAAGTAGCCAAGACCAACGGAACAAGTGTTTGAAATTTCCGCAAATAAGCTAAAATTTGTCGCACGTGTAGCGCCATCTGAAGTCGCGGATTTGAAACATTTTTAAATAGAAAAAAATTAAATCAAATTTCGAACAAATCCAATGATGAATTGAACATTCGGCTATAAAACCCGAAGCTCAAGAGCTTTTGTTGACGATGCTGTGTAGTTATTTGAATAGGCCAGTAAAATATTCCCGAATGAGCGCTCAAACTAATTTAGGTAGAAACCGGGTTAAGAAATGCTTGAATTTCAGCGATGATTATAGATTTCAAATGCATCAATTTCTCGGCAGAGGTTCCTATGCAGTGGTGATGAGTGCTCGTGATGTAAAAAATGACCGGTATGCTGCCATTAAAATAGTTTGGCTGAAAAATAAAGATATCCGCAAGAATGCTTTGGAAGCAGGTGGAGATTCAAGCAGAATCAAAAAGAATCTAAAGCTACTAACACAGAAAGAGGCAGAAATTATGTTCAAACTGAAGCCACATCCTAATATTGTTGAGATTTCCAATTACTTTGAAGGATCTGAACACATTTACCTGATCCTGGAGTTGTGCACCAATATGGTATGTGTCCTCACGTCCCTAATAACCACCAAATACATCATCTCTTAAATGATTTCCGGTTTTAGACTTTAAATCATTTGATCAAAAATGATCAGATCACATTTTCAAATGCGATGATCAAAAAGTTCTTGTTCGAAATTGCCACCGGCTGCCAATATATGCACGCCAATTTGGTGATACATCGTGACCTGAAACCGGATAATATTCTGCTGAATGGTGACTACCAAGCAAAGATTGGAGATTTTGGATTGGCCGTTTGTCTGAAATCTCCTGATGAAATTTTGCTTAAATACTGTGGAACACCAAGATATCAAGCACCAGAAATGCTGGAACGTAGAGGATATAGTTTTGGAGTTGATGTTTGGGCCATCGGTTGCATTGCTTATCGTTTGTTCTATGGTAACCCACCATTCAGTGGTTCCAGCATTGAAGAAATATGCAAAGCAACTTTGCATGGCAAAGCTAAGTGTGCAAGAATAAGTCGATACGATCATCCGATCGACAATGAAGAGATCAGAGTCATTAAATCATTGTTGGTCAAGGATCCTGGTAAAAGAATAAAAATCCACGAATTGCTTCAGCGAACAAAATTCTTTGCAGACAAATATCCAGAGGATTATCCATTTATGATCAAACGATTGTTGGTTCCTGATCCAGCTTCGAAAGAATTACATTATAAATATGAACGCATGATTAGAGACATGAAAGCCATTCGAAATTACCATGTCAATAAACGAATTCGTATAAGCTATCTATCTTTTAATGATTGTCAATTGATGCCAAAACATTGGATTCATCAATGGATTGAAATCAAAATGTTTGGATTTGGTTATTATTTTGGTTCCGATTTCAATATGTTTGGTTTCAATTTCAAGGATAAAACCAAAATGATGATGCAACATAAGATTATTTTTTATTTGGAACAGGCTAAATTACATCGTTTCGAAAGCGAAAAATGTCCATATGTTTATGGTAAAAAATTGGAAATCATGCAAAGAGCGCTCAATGTGATTCTTCGTTCTCAAACCAGAAACAATCAATCAAAAGCAATTGAGCATGGTGAAAATTTGATCAATCTAGAAGAAATTCCGTGGCTAAAAAAATGGATTCAAACCAAAGATGAGGTGATGGTATTTCAGCTTGAAACCAGATTGGTGCAGATCACATTTAGCCAGCAAAATAAAGTTTTCCTATTCGATCCTCAGTTTCATTCAATGACCATCGTGAATTTGAACAATATGAAATCCTTGACCATCGGATTGAAAAACATTTTGAAAGGAAACGTCACCGAACATATGCAAAAATACATAGGAATCGCATTGCAATATATAAAACTTTTAAATAATGATACCAGGTAGCCATATATTTGTACAATAAAATTTGAAAAAAAATCCCGCGTATAATGTATTCAAAATTTTGAATAAAAAATCGATTAATCGCAACTATCGATTCAATCGATAGTTTCGCTCTCCCTTTGATTGTTTACATTGCGAAATTTTTTGACACTTTTTATTTATTCTTCAACAATATATTTCCATCATTCCAATTTCAATAATGGCAGATGTTAAAGAAGCTCAAGAATGTTATTCAAAAGCAGAAAAAGCGTAAGTTAATCCATTTTTAAAAGAAATATCTTTAATCTTGATTAATTTTAATTTAAAGCCTCAAGACTGGCCTGATGAAATGGTCACCAGATTATGAAATAGCTGCAAATCATTATAGCAAAGCTGGTATTTGGAATCAATAATCAAAATTTTGGATTAAATTTAATGAATTTCATTTTTAGCAACCATATTCAAAGCGGCACGAATGCTGGATAAAGCAATAGAAGCCAATTTGAAAGCAGCTGAATGCTATGAACAATCACGATCCTATTTTTCAGCGGCCAAGTGTTACGAACAAGCTGGATTATTGGCCAAAGAAATGAAAGATTGGAATCAAATGATCAAATTCTTTGAGAAAGCATGCCTCTTCTTTCGAGAACATGGCGTTCCTGACACTGCAGCCCTAACCTACAATAAAGCTGCCAGGTATTCTAATTTTGCCACGAGGTTTGATTACTGATAAACTTTAAAATTCAATTTTAGCATGCTTGAGCCAATCAAGCCGGAACAATCTGCCGAGTGGTATGGTAAATGCTACGAAGTGGTATTGCATGAAGATCGATATTTGCAAGCAGCAGAATATGCCAACAAAGCAGTACGAATGTATTTAAAATTGAAACAATATGATAATGCCATCAAATTCTCTGAATGTGCATTGGAAAGTTATTTAACTGGTAACGAGGAAAGATCCGTTGGACGTCAGACCGTAGTTACTGTTATCATACAATTGGCTCGTGATGACCAAGTTGCTGCTCACAAGATTTATACAAATTATAAAGGGTAAAAAATGGTCCTAAATTTACATTGGTTTTAAGTGTTTATTTTTCCCCAACAGCTATGTACACCAGGACGAACGATATTCATTGGATCGATTGTTTCAAGGATTGGATGATTTCGATAATGATACAATACATTCCGCTTTGAAATCACCATTTATCGGTAGTTTGGATAATGAAATAGTGAAAATTGTTCGCGATCTTCAAATCAAGTATCAACCAAAGAAAACGGCCAAAACTAATGATTATAACGCTGGTGGTGGTGAACAACAAGAAAACGAAGATGATGATGAAGCCGGTGCCGTACTATGAATGAATGCAATTGGAATGATAATCGCCCCTCTTCACATTCCACATATTCTCCACATTATAAAAATTTTTCTGTTTGTGTGCTTTCAATCATTTCTTGTTGTTCTAGTCTTGAATTTTTGGTTTGACATAAACCATGTTATTTTATCAATTCAAACCACTTGATATTCGGATATTGACCACTGGTCGTTGTTTTGTTTGTTCATTAGAGACTGTAATTGAATGTGTTTTATAGAGAGACTCTTAATAAAACCACTAAGAATTTTTAAAACATAAAATTTGACCCTAGTCATTTCATTAAGCCAGCCATTGCTATTGTCATGGATCATCCATAGCGACTAAAGCGCTGTTTGCACCAAAAAGTTTTGGACACCACAAAATCATTATTAGAGGAAAGAGAATGGCCTGTTTTACAAAATTATTATTATTATTATAACTATCATCATAAGCAATAATGCATGGTGCAAGTGCAAGCATAGAGAAGCGAAAAACTATGCTGGACTTTTAATGTGAAAAATAATCAAAAGTGATTAGACAAGCAATGCTGTTTTCAGAACTAATGCTATAGTTTTCTCCTCTGGTTAATGGTGGAAAGAAAAGCATTACACACACACACACACTAAAAAGGGGCCAAAGCACCAAGAACAACCTAACTAACTATCCGAAAACTAAAACTAAAAAAAAAATTCCAATTTAGTTTTATTCCGTACACATACGAACATGGGTGTACCGAGAAAAAGTATGTATGATGGTGTCTGCCGTCGTTTGGATGAAATGAAAGAGTCAGCACTAGAATAGAGATGACTATGAAGAAAAACGAATGAAAACCATTGAGTAAGAGACATAGACAGAGACAGAGAGAGAGGGAAGGTTGATGAAGCTAATGGAACTTTTTCCGGTCGGCACGCAAAGACCGGAACTGCAGTCAGATGAGATGATAGTGGCAGTGTCAAATGTGTCTGCATGTGCTTGTGTATGTGTGTGTGCATGCAGTTTTTCTTGGATTCGGTGGATGGGGAACCCAAACATGGATTCTCCAGACTCTATGGAACCACTTTTTCGCTACCGTTTTGGTCCATTCGTCTTGTTGAAATGTTGAATGCGTATTGAATCAATGATTTTGGGCAACATTCATTTATTCAATTATTTACTCTAACATTCAGATTCGGGTTTATTTTTTTTGAAGCTTCTATTCACACAGAATATTCTTCAGAATCCAGAATGACAAACGAACGACACCAAAAGCAGTTTGGTTGATGTTGGTTGTTTGTTTGGCCCACACTGGTATCCATTGAAGTTGAACAACAACAAACAAACATGGAGAAAAACGTTAGGCAACGATTAGTTATTTTTTCTCCTTCCTTTTTGCATCATTGATGAATCTCAAACAGAGATGGAGAACGAACCAAAGAGGCAGAATAAAAAATGCAAATTTATGATTGCACAAAATAAAAATTTGACTTTTGGAATAAACATCTTCATTCCACCATGCCCCCCCAAATGTATGTGTGTGTGAACCAAAACCAACACATAAATCACGATGGCCAGACAGCAGCTGGAACATTAAGTTGGAAAACTACAACATTGTCAACAACAAGAAGAGAAGAGAAGAGATCCATTATGCAATCAGAATTTTGCCAAACTCTTATTTTATGCCGAACCACCACTACGATAAGAGCTGAGAGATGGCCCTAATTGATCGATTGTCAATCGATAGTTTCGGATGTTTATCATTACCGGCTAAAGGTGGTTCCACCTTGTCCCAAGTGGGTGTGGGCGTGTGTGTGTGTGTGTTAGGGACATAAGATCGCTTGTTGTTTGTTTGCTTGTTTGTTTGTTTGTTTATTGCGGTTGGCCATGGTCAATGTGTTTGTAAGTGTTGGTGAATCCAGGATCCAATGGATCCAACAACAAATTGGTTGTCTTGTTGGTTGCCCCCTTCGATATTCTCCGTATCTGCGGCCGTCCATCGGGCCAATTTCGGTTGTTAATGGGTCTCGCAATGAGTGCGATCAATGGTAAACACACACACTTGCACACACATGTGGAAAAGTGGCCACAAACAAACACACTTGAAGTGTTTTCATTATTGTAGGATCGATGACGGCCGTGATGGTGGTCAATTTCAGTGCGAATAGTGCGAAAATGATTTGTTCCAATATATTCGAGATGACCAGGACCACCACCACCAATCATAATAATAAGCAAACATGTAATAATTTGTAAATGATCATTCGAGTGGATCCAGCGAGTGTGGATTGTGTGTTTTGGGCCATTATTGCACAATCGTTGCCAGCAAAAAAAGGCGGGCTGATCATTTTGTGCTGATGAAATGAAAAAACAGGTTGATCTTATTGAAATTGAAAATTGATGTACCATCATCAGCGATCAGCGTTGTCACTCTTGTCAGAATCAGAATCACATATTCAGGTTATTTTTTTTGAATTGAATATATGGCCAACAACTATCAGCTAGCTAACTAGATTCCATTAGCGCCTGATTTGTTCATTCTTGGAAACCCATTTAGCTCTCCTCTTCCCTCTCGTTTTCTCTCCTTTCGTTCCCTGACTTTGATTTCCAGGCTGATGGCTAGGGCACTATAATAACGGGAATTTTGCAATTGTTAACCATCTCTCCTCGTTTCTCCTTCTCCTCCTCTACCTCCCCCATTGCTTGCTGACAAACGTTGCGAAAAATCACGGGGCAACACCATCATCATCATCATCATCATCCCGGGAGAAGATCCCGAAAAAGTTCTGCCTGTGTTCCATCACACTCAGTGAATGTGACAAGAGAGCAAGATTCTGGGTAACACTTTACACTGAATTTGCATATTTTAACAATATTTCCAAACAGGGTTCCAACAACAACAACGGCGACGGCGACAAACGACAATGATGATGATGATGATGGCAACATTATTTTCATTATATTATCTGGAATGATGACTTCGTCGCCGTCGCCATCATCTTCTTCTTCTTTTTCATCAACATCATCTCTTTTTCTTTTTCATTATGGAGAATGGTGATTATTATTACTATTATTATCATCATCACTATTATAGAGAAAAATCGGCCAACCGTGATTCGAAGAACCCCAGAAGAGAATCCGAACCAAAAGGGAACCAGAACCAGAATATGCTAGTACATTATACTGTGTCAATCTATAACAACAACAACAGTAATAGTAATAATGATAATAATGAGAACGAGAACGAAGAGAACGAAGCGAAGAGAGAAGGAGTGAACACTCCCGCGCGCGCGTTTCTATTCTCTCATTAAATTTTCATCATCATTGGCCCCGCCTATCATCATCATTTAATATATTAACCCTATAATGGTGTATTGGGGAACAACACACAGTGTATGACAAACAAACAGGCAATACAGTGAGGATAGGGGGAACGGAGGAGGAGTAGGAGGAGCAAGGGGATTGAATGGATGCGGCGGCAAGTGATGTGTGCGCGCAAATCAACGCAAAATCATCACTCTATCAATGGCAGTTCGATTTGGTGGCGTTGCATCATCTTCATCATCATTTCGATATGGTTCTCAATTTATAATAGATATTTAACACAAGAAAAAATATATTGTGGTTCCAATTGGAACCCTTCTGCTTGATGGGGAACAATCAGGAGCAGAGAAGAGAAGAAGAATGAACCAAAAAAAACCACAACACACTCGCACACACACAATGGAAATGATCGAAATGATTGCCATTTGATACAAGTAATATTTTTTTGCTGGGTTGGTTGCGCTCCCTTTTCCTTTTTCCCTTTATTTTCGGGAATGAAAACGGCACACGAGCCATAAAGAGATAAGTGGCTTGAGGTTGTTGATAATGGTGGTGGTGGTGCGTGTGACCGAACCAAAAAAAAAATACAAAATACAAAATACAAAATTAAAATGATCAACGACATCGACAAAACGACGACGACGACGACGACGACGCTCCACGTTTCCATTGTGTGTGTGTGGTGGAAACATATTGTTTCTGGTATCCCGCCCATCCCGCGATTGTGAATTATGTATTCATTGTAGGTGATTAAAAACTAAACGCGAAACAAATCCCAAAGCCATCACCACCCAACCACCACCACCACCAATGGTGAATGGTGGAATGGTGGGTGGTGGTGGTGGCCTCGTGTTTTGCCTTCTGCTGCTGACCTTAGACCTTTTGGAACGAAAACAAGATAATAATAATATTGTTATGTGAGCGTTTGTTCCATGATTGAAGGCCGATCATGTTTCCCCACGACCATCCGACGATCATCATCATCATTGTGTTCGGCTGTTGTTGCCGTTGTTGTTGTTGGATCGTTCTTTTCCCAACTTTTTGGCTCGCTCTCCCATTTCTCCGGTTAACTACTAGTAGTAGTAGCCAATATTGAATGGGTATCCCCCCAATATTGAATCGGTTCTCGATGTAGAATGGCGAAAATCGTATCCACACACAGAGACACAATGGATCCCCAAAATATATCAAAATATTAGGAGATACAGATACTTTCATTCATACATTCATTCATTCATTCAAGTCACTCACGTCGATGCTCGTTAAGCCAATAATCGAGCCACCAATGAGTGAGAGCGAGAGAATCATTGGTGAACACTATGCTGTGTGTGAACTGATTCGAGAAACAAGCAAGCAGAATGGAAAAAAAAGAATCGAATCTGATTCAAACAACAACAAGAAGAACAAGAAGAAACAAGACCAAGAAGAATGAAAGCAAGAAGAATGGAAACAAATTCATCCATGTTTTTCTCATCATCAATCGCGACTAGGCCCCTGGTTTTCTCATTTAGTTAGTTGGTTAGTTGTTGTTAGCGTGTTTTTGGTAGTTTGGTTCCAAGTTAATAATAATCATTGTTTTGAGGCTGGCAGTACGCACACACACACACGCACAATATAACAGTATACTCGGGTTCGGTACTTCGGGGTTCTTTTCCAGTATTTTTACGCTCGGACAAATTCTATTATTTTTGGCGGGCCTTGATTTTTTTTGTGTTGTTTTGTTTTCGGTCGGTCCCCGTTCTCTCTCCGTCTCTCTCTCGCTCTCTCTCACTCTTGGGCTGACTCTCCTGGTTGTTCCATTGGTTTGTTGTTGGTTGCTCATATGCGCGTGTACGCGCCTTGCAAGATCCATCCACATCTCTTTTGGATCACAATGGAAAATAAGGATACTTGTACTGAACATCGATAATAACGACGACGACAACGACAACAACATAATCATCTTTATCATCAACAGTAGTAGAGCCATTGTAGGGACGCACGATGCACGATGCTGACGACGATGATCGGTGGTCTCAATCATCATCATCATCGTCGTCATCGTATCGTGGCGTATTTCTCACAAATCATAATCGTTAATAAGTGTTTTCTGGAGCGACCGACCCACCGCCCGACCGATCGACCATGGTAGACACACACACACATATTGGCACCAATGTGACAATATTATTATTATTGGAGGTTGGTGGCTGGTCCAAGAGGATTGTTGTTTTGATGGGAAAATTTCTAATTGCCACGTTTTGTTGTATCGGGTATTTCTATTTTGGGGTGCCATACTTCACTTCAGATCGCCCAGTGTGCCCGAAAGCCTTTGACTTAATCCATCAATCAAAATGAGATCCACGATGATCAAGTAGATATCCTAAATATTTGGGAAACTATAAATCCGCTTTTTTTATTGTTATTATTATCATTTTTTTGGTTACAATTGGTTTTATGTACAAATTTTTTTTGGTTTGAAATTAAAAAAAACCAGAAAATCATTTGAAAATCGTCTGAAAGCTATTGAAGTAGAAGGGGAGTGGTCATCAAATATTAATCAAACTTCTAAGTAAAACAAATAAGACTTATATAGGACACATACACATCAAAGAGGGGAGAAAGAGAGACAGACAGACACAGCGAGAGAGATAGAGTAGGAGGAGTCTTAATTTTTCAAGCACAAAAAAAAGGACCAATCAGCACAGGCCTTATAGTGTCAAAAGTATAGTTGTTATGTACAAAAAATTAAAAACATTTTTATAGACGACAAGTAATCATCATCACGTTTCAACGGAGTTTTATTGTTAGTTGTTCAATTTTTTTTAAATATTGCTAAATTCGATGTTAGCATCATTGGTTGGATCACATACTTGTCTTATAAAATCAAGCATAATGTGAATATGAACCAATATGTGATGTCATATGATGGCTAGAAGCATGATGATGGCCAATGGCCGCAGCGGATGCTGCCGCTGCATGATTGGATGCTGCAGCTATGTTTGAATAAAGATTGGCCGCCGCTGCACCCGGATTGGACCAATAGGATGTGGCCGATGGGAATATGGAACCAGATGATGTTGGCGATATCGGTGTACCATGCATTGCTGCAAAATTCAAATGTGCTTTAGTTGTTGATCCATGTCCATGGCTATGATAACTGGATGCAGCATGATGGTGCATGAACAGATCCGCTGATTGATAGGCACCTTTATACATCGATGTATCCGTTGGACTAGGTTGAGTAGCTTGAGCAAGACCCTAAGAATCGTACACGTTCGGAATACACAGAACAAACAGACAGACAAACAAACAAACATTCGGGATATAAAACAAAAAAAATTGACGCAAAAGTACCACGGTTAGTTTTGTAATCAGATTATCATGCAAGAGTGGTCAATCAACCCGAATTCAACAACAAGAATAATAATAATAAGAATTCAGGATTCAGGAATCAGGAATCAGAAAATCACCAGAAAAAAACTGAAGAGACTGACCTGAAAATCAAACTTGTATGCGTATCGTTTACCATGTACTTTGGTCATAATATTCTTATCATAATAATAACGTAATGCACGACTCAATTTGTCGTAATTCATGTTTGGTTTGCTCTTACGTTCGCCCCATCGCCGGGCCACTTCATCTAAGAGCGAGGGAGAGAGAGAGGATCACACAGAATCCGATCAGAATTCAAAATCGTACGAAATACGATTCTAAAAAAATACGAAAGATTGCAGAAATGCATTAAATAATACCAACCTGGATCTGTAAGCTTGAATTCACCATTGGTACCTTCCCAAGTGATACAATTGGAATTGCCAGAATCGGATAGAAGCTCCAATAAGAATTGCCACAATTGTATTTGACCAGAACCTATGTGTGTGTTTTGTTCAGCGGTCAAATTATTATTAAAAAAATGAAATTCAGATTTGATATTAGCATCGAGAATCCTCTAAGATCCCCCCACAGGATCCCCGGTCGAATCCTCATTCTTACCCGAGCTGGCCAATCGAGAACTGGTCGGTCCAAACATTTGATATGGATCTGTATGCGTTAAACAGGAATTGTATTAGTTTTAATAAATGATGTCATCGGGTGTATATTGAATGTGGGTGTGTGGGGGGTGTGCACAAGTATGGCAGAATGGATGGATGGATGGATCCAGGCGTGTTTGGGCCATCGTTTCTTGTCAATTGTGGTCGAGTGTTTGAGCAAACAAACTGCTCTGTATGGCGATGGTGATGGTGGTGGCGGTGATGTTTGCTGTTCGCGAGGTTCGTCGGACCACAAACACACAAAATTGATCCGCGCAAAAAAACCGGGTGTGTGCGTTTGTGTTGGATCGTTCAGGTTCAGTTTTTCATGGTCCTCGAATTACATAATCATAAGAATCCACGGGCCACGGGATGGATGTCTGCGTGTGTGTGTTGATGTATTGTTGTTGTGTAATTGGCCTCATCATGAACAAACAAACAAACACACACACACACACACACACACATATTCGGGAACCATAGACAAACAAAACACTCTCGGTTATCCTTCTCCTCCTCCTCCTCATCATCATCATCGTCTTCAAGTTTGGGCCATCATTCTTCATCTTTTGGTTTTGTTTTTGGATCGGTCGGTTTGGAACACCAGCCAGCCAGCCAACCAACCAACCACAAGTCATCATCAACAACCAGAAAATTAATGGCCACAAATCTGTCAAAATAAGAAAATGATGTTGTTGAAAAGAAGAAGAATCCACAGAAATTCTAGCTTCATTCATTCAGCTTTTGTGTAAATACTAACCAACTTCCAAGCGATTCTCTCTGTGACTTTGATGGTGGAGTTTTTCATCACCATCATCGCCATGGTCGTCACCATTAGAATTCTCTCTCGATTTTGGATCTAGTTTCTCGGTTTTTTGGCCCGGATCTTTCTGGTGTGTGTGTGTGTTATGAAATATTGAACCAGTCAAACAATAATAATGATAATGTGAATGAATAAATGGTGGTGGATGGATGGTGCGAACAACGACGCGCGTGAAGCATCCAATTTATCTTCCATTTGGATGATGGCTCTATTTGGCCACAAACAACAAACCCGAGAGAATTTAGGCTTTTTTGTTGCTTAATTGAACAACAACAACAACAACAACGACATTTACGGGAATAAAATGACTGATGTGTTTGCATAATAAAAGACAATGATAATCATAATAATCATCATCATCATCTTGGTCCCGACACCACCATGTTGGACCCTGTGTAACGATAATAATGGTAATGGTATTGTTATGGATGATGTTTACACTTGCACGGTCTCAATTTTGTTGTTGGTTGGTTGGTTGGTTATTTGGTTCAAGACACACCCACCAACGATTCCATAGAAGCTAGCAATGGGAGAAAAATTCTGAGAGAGAAAAATTGTTCCCGAACACGAGAAAACTAAGCTAAAGAACTAAACTTGAAAAATGGAACAAAAACAAGAACAAGAACAAGAATAAGAACGCCTGGATTACACGCCTGGAACAACATTCCGGTTCCAACAAAATATATTTGCGCCAACGCGCGCCGCCACCACCAAACATGGTTCATTAGTTTTGCATTAGAACAGGGTTCCATCCATCCAAAGCTCTGATCCAACAGCGGTTTGTTTCAATGTTTGATGTTGGATACGTTGGATTGTTATGCAACACGCCTACCATTGTTTGGTAATAATCTACTGTTGTATAATATACTTGCGTAACACACACACCAAAGAACTCAATCAATTGAACTGTGCTGTTGACACAGAGCCGAGAGAGAATCCGAGAATGATTCCCCGTAGAATACTAAAATTTATTCTGGATCGATCCACAAGAAGGATACTTGAAATCCACACACACACACACACACACACACACACACACACACACACACACGGGCTGGAACTTTGGTTGTTGGACAGTGGTTTCTGATTTGTTGAAGGTGTGTGTGTGAGGGGGAGGAAGAGGATTTTGTGTTTTTTTTAATCAAACTAATAGGATTAAATCCAGGGAATCCGACCACAAGGTCCAATCGTCCAATCACAACATGGATCCATCGTCCATTTGATTATTATTTTCGTTTTTAAACGGGAAAGTTTTCGGGAAAAATCAAATCGAAAACCGAAACACCTCACCTTGGATCGCATTACGGACATTCAAATGTGAATGTGTTTGATGATCACTGGTGAGCGATGCTGCTGCTGCGGCAGCCGCTGCCGCTTTACTGGTTATTCCTGTGATCGAATTTGGATGATAGCCTATAATTAAAACAATAGAGAGGGGAGGAACACACGAACAAAGCAAAACAAAAGAAACAGTTATTTTAGCTAATGATCGTTCAATCCAATCCAACAAAAAAAATGACACGCTTGATGAGAAACCAGGCGACTGGCAGATTCTGCATGGAAATCTGTTTGGAAATCCTGTTGGAAATCCATTACCGAATACGTGTGTACGAGCCTCACCAGGTAATGATAATGTATTCAGCAGCAACAAAAATCTGGCCACACAAACTACCTTTGTCGTTCATCGTTTACGTGAGCTTCTGACACGGGGCTTGGTGTGGTACCAAACCACCACCAAGCTAACTACATGTGAATAATCATTTAATAATAATAATAAAACACGACGATGGTCACCCAGAACAAAATTGTTATTTCAACGCCCAAAAATATACCATATTCGATCCGTTTAATGGATTTCGGGGGAGAATCACAGCAATCACCGTAAACGTAATAAAGCTAATTGATTCACTATGTCGTAACCAACACTAGTGAGGGAGTGAGAGGGAATAATTGAGTGTCGTGTCGCCGCGGATCACGGATTGTATGTCATTCGGATTGCTTCTGCTACGCCCACCAAGCACACCTAGCACACGACACACTGTTTCAATTAATTTCAATCTCTGATGATGATGATTATTATTATTATTATTGGTGGATACACCATCATCATCATGATCATCAGCTAGGAACTGCTGAATCCTGAACCAAATTTCTGGTCCGAGGGGATTCTCGGGTTGACTTTTTCCACCAATCATTGAACCACACGGTATAATATTTGATGACAGCTCAATATGCTACAGCGACAGCAACACGCAACCATTCATCCACACACGGTGTCCCAAACTACTGAGGAGGCAGGATCCAAACCTCTGGAGAGATCCAGCCTGCCTGCCTGGCACGCACACACACACGATTGGTATCCACACGGGACATGGGAATCCCGTAGGAAAAACATTCAAACACGAGATCCAAACGCAAAACGGTTGATCTTTTAATCAGGCTAATAATATTGGCAATCATAATAATAACAACAAGCAGTAGCAATGGCAATAATAATGTCATCAAGTTTCGCTCAAAAACAGTTAACTTTTCAGGATTTAGAACCAGAGGATCCAGAACAGAGGATCCAGAGGATTGGGTCCAAATTGGATCCCGAAAAAAATAAATGCGTGTGTGTGTATTGTGTTAACTAAACTAAACTAGACAAAACGCGCGAACAGGCGACACATTGATAAACGATTTGTTTGTTCTTCGCCACGCTGTTCGGCTGCCATCAACCATTGTTTGAACAATGCTTGGATCCTGGTAAATATAATTTGAATCAAATCGTTATGTTTTGTTATTATTTGCTTAAAAGCTAATCACGGATCACGGGTATTCATTTGAATCTAATACAGAGTTTTACAGTTATAGATTTCGGGATCCGCCATGAATCCGGGCTTGCTGGATCCACCGTGGATCCGCCACCAATCGAGATCCACAAACCAATAATAGAAATGAGGCCCCATCATTATTGGACTAGAACTTTTCATAATTTTTTGTTCATGATCCAACCTAAAATGAACCAACACAGTTCCATTTGGTGTGTGTATATGATCCACA